>PVKC010001321.1:0-19845 GCA_004027635.1 Crocidura indochinensis | reverse complement strand
TTGCAACCATGGGGTTTAAATGAGAGGGAGAGTGAGAGGGAGAGGGAGAGAGAAATTCACACTGCCATCACTCTTCCGTGTCAGAGCCCTCCATAAACTCGGATGGGAAGTGGTTCCTCCAAAAAGGAATCAATAGCTTTAAGGAACAGCTTTCAAGAGAGTTGTGCTTAAGCATTGCCACCCATAATAACCTGCTCCTAGTCTCACTTCATTACATGTACTGAACCTCCCCTTCTTACCCAGCTTATAAAAACACTATTCAGATGGGAAATTTCCATTTTTGAATTTTCTGGACATTAGAAAAGAATCATCAGATGAAAGGGCAAATATACCTCCTATCGCTTTTTATTCTGTGTACCTGTAAGTAAAATGGAGAAGGGCCAAAGTCCTAAATAATTAAATACTTTTCAATAATTTGGCAGAGCATAAGCTGAAACAGAATTGGTCAAGGGTCAATTTCTCAGACCCTTCAAAAATTTTTTCCAGTACTGATGATGAATCTGGAACAACAATAACAAAAAAAAAACATAAAAGTGAAAAATTGGTAGCGGTCAAATTTGGTTTGTAGTTTAGTCATTAGTGATCCAATGTTAATTTTCTGTTTTCAAGAGAGCGCTGAGAGAGGATGCATCATGGAAGGAGTGTAGAGAGATAGGATAAGGGTTAAGGGGCTGCGTTGCATCCCCTGCCCTAGCTCAATCCCCAGCACCATGTGTTTCTCCCAAGCACTACAAAAGCAACCATTTAGCTGCTGAGTACCACTGAGTTTAGCCTCAAAACCAAAAAATAAAACTAAGACTAGCAAGCACTATAGTAATGTTAAGATGTTAGTGTCAGAGGAATCTGGCCCTAAGTACCACTGGGTCTAGTTCCTGATGCAACACAAGACCGAAGAACCTCAGGTACTCATTATCAGCCCTGATGAATAAGGACTAGGTTGAAGAAACTCAAATTCTTACTTACCCTAGATATCAAACAGAACTTGAATAATGAAATACAAGAATATGCTGTACTTTTTAACTTTGAATCATAATCATTAGTATTACAAACAGTAGGGATTAAAATAATAAATTTAAAAATAAAATTATTCCGAACTAAACTATTGAAAACCATTTTCTAATCCCTAGTGTAGCCATAATGGCCAAACATAATAATCCAATTATGTTTCCCTAATGAATTTTCCTCTCCTTTATATTTCTCACAAATGTGAGTGTGTTTTAGTTTCCTCTGCCATCTCCTTTATTCAAGCTCCTTCCAGTCTCTCTGCCACACCACCCCGTGATCATTCTGTAACAAATGCAGTCTCTCCCAAACTTTTCAATGGCATCCTATCCATTTCAGGATTAAAAAAAAAAAACTATAGAAAATTAGGGGGGGGTGCTGTCTACCTAAATCTCCTTTCCTTATCTTAGTTCTCTGTGTCGCCCACCACGTACCTTATCTGCATCTTCCCTTGACAGAATTCAACTCCCACTTATTCAGGATGCTCTGAGGTCAATGTGACAGCATTTTGTCATGAGCTGTGCAGACTGATCCACTCACCCACCACACCACCTACCTCAGTTTGTCATTCCCAGACTGATTGAGGAAAGAAATCAGTAAAAGACTCCTTTATTATACTTCAGGGCATCAAAGGACAAGTCTTTCCAAGTCCTGAGGTCAAGGCACAAAGTAAATGATCAATACCGATATTCATAATGATGAATACAGGAAAGAAGAATAAAGAAAATATTCAGTATGAGGCCATATCGCTTCTGCCTGGCTTAAATGATTGTGCTATGAGAAAGAGAAAAATCTTTGTTTTGCCTGAATTGAAAAACAAAGTGTATGTATCATTCCGCCTTCTTTCAAAATAAAGTTTCTTTTAGCACAGTTTCTGCTTTACTTTCCTAAAAGGACTTTCTACTTAATAGCATATGAAAAAAGGAATATCTCCATAATGGAAAATAATTATGTAAAAATGTCTTTTAGAATATGTTTTTGACTTAAAGTAAAGAAAAGAGCTGTTAAATTGGGCATGCAAATTACAATCAGTACGGGGGCCCCCACAGAAGTCATCCGAGGTCTGAAAGAAATTAGATATTAAGAAACTGTAGTTGACTGTATTTGATCCCTCAGTCTACTAAAATTGCTGTGAGGTTTCACATCATTTTCTAGTGAACAAAAGTTGTTTTGGATAAATGGTACTGTCTAACAGCTGATAGATTTCTTTTGGTAGCCTACAATGAAAAATATGAATCTTGGGCCCAGAGATAGCACAGTGGCGTTTGCCTTGCAAGCAGCCGTTCCAGGACCAAAGGTGGTTGGTTCGAATCCCGGTGTCCCATATGGTCCCCCGTGCCTGCCAGGAGCTATTTCTGAGCAGACAGCCAGGAGTAACTCCTGAGCACCGCCGGATGTGGCCCAAAAACCAAAACCAAAAAAAGAAATATATGAATCTTTCAGCAATGAGATCATGATAGATTTCTTTAAAGTTTGATGCTCATTTAGTATATATGTGAATTAATTGTCACATTAACAAATGTCTTTATCCTAAAATACTTCAGTTTTCCTAACACCAGTTCATCAAATATCCCATGAAGTAAAATAAAAAGTATCTACGTCAACATGTCTTCTTTTTGTCTATTATTTATCATCATACTTTTTGGTCTAAGTAGGTACGGTAATAAAAACAGACAAGTACCCTTCCAAAATTTGGTATATTTGAACATCCTGAAGCCCATGATTGACTTGAGTATTTAGACATAGTAAGTATGCTTGACTTAATGACTTATCAAATATTCAAATTTCAATCGTATATCTGCATAGAAAGAAAAATTATATGAATCACCTATGGGAATGTTTCCACCAGTCATACTTTGGACTGAAAAATAGTGGCAGATAATAATTGCCATAGCATATGCTTCTACGGAAGAATACAAGGAAGGGCAGGATTTGAAGTAAAGAAACTTAAAGTACCTTAGTAAAATTCACAAAAGACCTTACAGAAAAACATGATCCTCTCTTCCACAGTGAAGGTATATTCTAGACTCTATTCCAATCTAGAACCAACAACAAATGTGTAATAAATCAAAATAATGTGGTACATACAACATGAGAGTTGAATTAGTATGTTTGCTTTTCTATCTTATAAAGGAAACCAGGAAACTGTTGGCTCCATAGTGCCAGCAGGAATTTGTGTTCCTATTGTTCTTCTTGCTATCTTAGGGTTTCCAACATCTTGGACATTAAAATATTCATAATGTCTACTGAAACTCTGAAAAGCAATTCTATATTTAGAAAGAAGCAGTCAAAGTAGTAAGGTCCTCATGGCTGAATGAATTCATGTAAAAATACCAATCTGGCAGAGACCACTTCTCATTTAATTCTCCAATCGCAAAGCCTCTCATAAAGCCACAAGGGAAATTGGGAAAATATCATTTTAAGTCTTGAAGACAATGTGTGGAAAAAGAAACCAGATACAAAATGAGCAATCTTTGCCACTCCTATAAGGAGTCAATATTATTCTCTAATTTTTCATTAGAACACGAACACCATTAGGAACTTTAATATAAATGGTTTGCAGAGTGAAGATATTCACACCCACCCCTGTCTCCATCTGCCAGTTTCCACCCACAACATATTTATTCATTTTATATATATCTCTTTCAATTTTATTTATGCAGCTATATGCAAATAAGATTATTCTTAATTTTCCCCTAGGAGCTATATCTACAGCAGCTCATAGAGCAGGTGTTCAATCTTTTCTTATTATTTTTAGTTGCATAGTATTCCAGAGCTGTAATTACTAGAGAAAAGTGTCCCAAGGAAGGTAATACCATACCCACTGGGGAACAAATATACCAAGGTGGTAGTAGTATATATGGCTGGGGATGCTTTTGGTCACTCAACAGATTTCCAGGGGACTGCTGAATAATATTTATTTAATAAAGAAGAGGTTGTAATGTAGGAAAGTCTGGGAACTTCTTCCCTCGAGTCTGTTTGACCAGAAATCACTTCTGAAAACTTGGCTTGAGTTTCAATGTTTTCCTCTTATAAACAACAGAACACATGTTCTCCTACATTGTGCATAAATAGGTCTGTAAGAAAAAATTATATAACCTGGGGTACCAGAGCAAAGGGCATATTTGTGTTTTCAAAAATACAAACACATCAAAATGCTCTCCGTGGGTGTTATAATGTTTTACACTCCATGATGGTGTGTGCCTAGTTTCTGACATTCTCACCTACAATATGTTTATTAATAATCCCTTTAATCTGGATGTTTTGCTTTACCCTGTTATAAATATCATAAATTCTACATGCAAAGACAATCCCCTAGGGTGAACTTGACAATAATAAGAGATGTAGAACAAATATCTTAGCAGACTTAAGGTTGTATATGAGGCAATGAGAGTAGCCCTGCTGTCATACTAATACAAGTGAAAATATCTTCATTTTGTTCAAAACTCTCAAGGCTCAGAGGTAGATTATAAGGAAAGAAGGGCTTTCCTCCTGTACCCATAGACGTTCTCAAAGGCAATCATTCTATTGGTTCTCTCTTCCCTTTGTATTAATCTTTGGTGTTCATAAAAGTTCAAGACCTGAAATAGCAATACACTTATAATTGGCATTTATTTTGGAAGAAAGCCTCCATTCAGTGCTCAGAGTGTATGGAGAGAATTCAGGATACTCATCCTGGGAAGTCCAACATTAGGAACTGAGAATATGAGCTTATCAAACCTTTAATGCCAAGAACCATCAAGAACATACCCAACATCTGCCAGGGAGCTATAGGGCTTCCCCCAGTAGAGAAGAAGGGACATGCGCACTTCAGTCGTCTACCCAATAAGCTATCTAACCTTGTCCCTAAATTGACTTTAAAAGCAACATATATCCACCTAACTTAGTACCTTTCTTAGAAACACAGACTGTGAAAAGGAACATGAGATATTCGAATGGAAACAGATGGTCTTAATGAGCAAAAATTTCCCTAAAGTCATCAGGAAGAATTTAATCTTCTTGTTCACTGCTACAATAAAACTATATTAGAAGGCAGAATAAACTGCGGATAATTTGGGGGAGCAAGAACCTTCTCATGGTTCTGTGTGTGAGAGTTCCTCTCAGAAGTCCTCAGAGAACATTGAACTGCCAGGGATTGAGCTGGACTTGGCCACATGCAGGGCAAATACCCTATACCCAGTATTCCTTCAAATCCAGAGTACAGCTGGGATATATTACTAATATTTTTGATGCACTGACTTTTTATAAGGCCTTGTAGATATGAACACTTATCTTTAATAGAATTTCAATTAACAATTTATTTCTTAATTGAATTTAATTTTTTGTTAGTTGTGGAGAGCACACTTGACCGTGGTCAGGGACAAGGAAACTCCAGGTGGTGCATGGGGTCACTACAGCCACTTGTGAAGATCAGCACAATGAATTGAGTAGCAAACTTGGGGTTAGTGCATATAGGATCCCATCACTTGAAACCATATATTCAGCCTAGATTTCAAAATTCTAAATGGATTTTTGTCTTTTATTGTATATTACTTGTGATAAGTTCTATAAAGATAGAATTTCAATATGACAATATTTAGGAAAGCCAGGATTGAGGCCCCAGGGTAGATCCTCCCTTCATAGAAGGTTAGAGTCCCTTGAAAGTATCACCCCTGAGTACAATTCCCAGCTCTCTTCATAGCAACTGTGATTCTTGTGATCCTTGTGGCTGTGATCCCTAAAACCACATCAAAAAGCGCAATCTTGGTTCACAACAACCAAGTGCCACAAGTGTGTCATGACTCCCTAACAAACACCTCAAAAATGTGTAACAACACTTAACCAACTGTATGAAGCCCGCAACAACAGATAAAAAGAAAAAGCAGGAATAAAAAAGAATGCTGGAATGTAGTCCAGCAAAACATTAAATTCCAAATGTGGCTGAATCCCCGGACAATAGTCAATTTTCATTAATTCAATCTTGCTTTATAAATGTAGTGTGAAAATTGGGAGTAAGTAGCAATAAGCATCTCATTGCCAGTGGAGAATAGGGAAGAAACCTTTAAAATGAGGATGATTTGTAAAGGAGTTAGGGAAGAAGTAACTATCATCTAATCAGTTTTTAGGTCATCTAGCACCTTTATAACAAAAAATCAGCTGTCTTAGCTCACAGAGATATATAACATAATCATATGCACCAGTGCAACTAATGTGATGGCTTTTTGGATTAATTTCAAGTTTTTCTGTTAGGACTTTACCAAAATAAAAAACCCCACAATTAGGCAATAGTATATTACATTATTAAATGTCTTCATTCTTAGTACATATATTCAATTCTTCTATTTTAAATCTGTATGCTTAAAATAACTATTCTGAACTATTTAGAGATCAAGAACAGTCCTCTCTGCAACATACCCTCCCCAAAGAATGGCTTAGGAAAAGAAAAAGTTTGTGTCAATCAATAACTTCTGAGATGAATGAAGAGGGAGGCAGATGTGAGCAAGCAGGGACTGGAAAGGGCTGTGGATTGAGCCCATGCTTTGCATACAGGAGGACAAGTTTCTTTCCCTGTCACCACATAGTCCCTCAGATACAAACACCAAGTGTGGACTAGAGCCCTCACTACTACCACATGCATAAACACACAGATAAACTTAAGGATTATGTGTGGAGGATATAGTCTTGGGAATTTGTGAATGTTAACAAATATAAAAATAAAATGCTGTTACTAAAGCGGGCACACAAAAGTATTCACAGCTCAACATTCTTGGGCATATATCCTCATAAATATTCATTGCCATCTCCAATTTATTTTATATTCTCTGATTTCCCAGTATATGTCTTGATCAAAGTTTCCTTGCCAAATGACAAATAACGAACCAGCTAGTCTGTCAAACCTAAGCCATTCACTTAGGAAAGGACATTAAATATTTGAAACTCTGAAATGACCTTCAGTGAACTTCACCAGTAACAAAACCAGGGCACTTAGAGAAATACATGAACATCTCCAGGTCTCTAGTTACTTATTAAATAGCTCCCCGGTGACCCATGAGAGTTAATGCTCGCTTTAAATACCCAAGTTACACCAGAGAGTGACTTGGACGCTGAGAATAGAAGGTAATCAGAGCATTATGTACTTAACAGGTTGTCTGTAGACAGCACAACAGCCGGCTTGCTTTGCCTATAACACAGCAGCAGGCGAACTGTCAAGATAATTGTCTGAAATCTTCATTTTGCTGTGCCATCATAAACATGAGCTGTATGCCCGCATTGAGCTTACTAAAAACAAACCAGAACTTGTCCTTGATGGAACTGGGGGTGCAAACCTCAAATGCACACTACTGATATTCAGCAGTAATTTTTTAAAAGAAAGTGCAAACATGAAGGACATATAATCAAGTACATAGTACTTTTTATTTAAAGAGAAGATAAAAAAAATACATATCAAGAAAACATTTATCTGGAAATTTCAGATGGTGTGTACACTCTGACCTATTTAATGATTAATCAGGTTTCACCAAAAGGGGTTTAAGAATGTGTACTGGGATTAAAATGGAGATCACAGACCTTTCCTCAATACAATAGATGTACATAGTATCCCCTGAAATTTAGAATGTAGTTTTATTCTCAAGTTTTGTGACTAACATAAGAACTTCAATTTTAGTGTGTGGCATGAATTTTCTATGCCTTATGCCTTTATTTTTATCCTGGTATATTGGGAAAATAAAAACATTGAAGACACATATATGCTACTATAAATTCAGGACATCTTATAAACAAGATATCACTTCTGCATCCTAACATTTTCAAATATATCCTGTAAAATTGTCTATTTCTTTTCTCCATTATTTTATGCAAGGCTTTATCCTAGCAAATAATCCCCTTAGTGGTTGAATTTTGATATTTCTTGGAGGATTAAAAAAATATCAAAGGAGATGACAAATATCAAAGAGGTGGGAAGTTGTCAGTTCTTGTTCTTCCAAGTTAAAGCAGACACATGTGCTGAATGAATTTCATTGGGAATAAAACAAGAAGAAAATTTGGATACTGAAGATTAAAAATATCATATCTATGTTTCTGAAGAAGATATGGATGACACTGTATTGCAAACTTTGACTATAACTTGATAGAAAATTCTAGCATGCTCAATTATAAGTTCTTTGTGTTTCCTTTGACAAAATATAAATACATCTGCCATCTTTTCCAAGATAGAAGTGAGAGGGATTCGTTTCTGTATAATATCTTTGCTATTATATAAAATTGAAATGGCTGTGTCTACATAGAAATTTTAAATACAATGAAGCATACATCATATTCATTTAGGTAATATCACCTCTTGGGACACTTCTTGTTTTAATTTCTAAGTCATATCTTTACAAGATTTTCCTTTAAAACACAAAATATTTTAATTACAACTAAATTATACCATCAATCATAGTATAATTGCAGCAATCAACCATGTAACATTTAAAAATTAGAAGTTTACCTTTGGGGAATATATTTCCTGATATGTTCAATGCTTACATGTCATTTTTGCTCCCCGAATAGGTCATGAATTACCAACACTATTGAAAATAATTGTGGGCCAGAGATAATTCAGTGTGTAGAGCATATATCTTGCACACAGCCAACCACCAAGCCTTTACACTGCAAATGTCCCCCAATCCCTTTCAGAGATGATCCCTGAAGACAAACCCAGCAATACTAGATCTGTCCCCAAACCGAATAATATTGAATCTAAACAAGCAAATCCTTGTAGGGCACCACATATCCCCCCACCCCAAACCTTTCCAAAAGTGATTCTTGGCACAGAGTCAGGAGTAAACCTTGACCACATCATTATAGGGTTACAACCAAAAAGGATAAAAACAAACAAAAAGAAGCAAACAGAAAAGGAAATGTATTAATTCCCAGAAAGA
This sequence comes from Crocidura indochinensis, assembly GCA_004027635.1. NCBI lineage: Eukaryota > Metazoa > Chordata > Mammalia > Eulipotyphla > Soricidae > Crocidura > Crocidura indochinensis. Next base: position 10,945 of record PVKC010001321.1, on the reverse strand, counting down.
CTCCCCCAAAATGGTAAACGCTGCTTATATAAGTTAGCAACTACTAAGATGTCAGTGGCCAGAGAGATGCCTGGCACACAGATCTCCCAGGTTCAATCCTTAGCACTGCATATGACCCCCAGCACTTTACCATGCGTGGTCTCTGAGAGCAGAGTCATGAGTAAGCCTTGAGCACTGCAACCCACAGCACAGAGTGTGCCCCTCACTGTACATAAAAAGTTAAGATGCAACATGCAAAAATGATTTAATAGATTTTTATTTAGACATTTGCACGACCTTTATTTCCCTTCCTAGTGAAATTCAACATATATAGCAGGCATATACACACAAGAGGAAATAATAATCATCACTATTTTAGATTATTTTATTGTCCTCACATTACCTGTGTCTACTTCCTTTGCAATGACTGGGTGTGGTGATAAAATTTGACTTGGTCAAAGGAATAATAGTGGCGATAGCATAAGCAAACTCTAGATGGGCAGTTGCTCTTGCTATCACCATGAAGAAAGATTTCTCTAGTCAGCTCTTAGCAGGGGCCCTGCCAATGAATACAAACTAGGGATGATCACAGGCTTATCTACCACCAGATCTAGAACACCAGATCAGTCATGAAACTGAAATTGAGCCTATATGTACCTTGCCTAAATCAGTCAGACCTGGTCCAACCCAAAGAAAACAAGATATACTACCAGATATTATTTGTCACAGCTATTATCTGCTTTTTTTTTGCTTTTACCACAAATGGTACTGATATCATAGTTGACTAAGTTAGACTTTTTAGAGTGTAGTTTTATGATGTGCATCCATGAAGTATCAGCATACCTATATTTACTTATTAAATGGTTTGCTTTTAATAGTTTGTATATGGTTATTCAAACATGGGTATCAGTACCTGGAGTACACACAAACACATGAACACACACACACACATACACACACGATCATTCATGTCTGCTCCTTGACAATAAGGAAAAATTTTTCCAGTGCTTTGTCAAAGCAACTATTTATATTATATATAGTAATGATCATATATGTTAAATACAGAAAATAGGGTCAGCAATGAAAATTTCAAGATATAATAGATGCCTTATAATCACTACTAATAATAGAGGATGGTCTTAAAGTAGCAGACCACATCCATCCATTCATCCATCCACCCAACTATATTTATTCTTACAGAAATTAGAGAAATAAAACATTCGAAAACCTTCCTTTTAAAATTAGCTGACAAATTCTTAAAATGAATAACAAAATCCAACTAACCAAAGAGGGAATCAGATTAAATTAATTAATTCAATTCAATTAAATCTATCTAATTATGAAAAGGAACCAGTGGACCAAATTATGACTTTTTTAATAAAAATGAAATAAGGAAAGAGTCTCTAGAATTTTATACACACAAGGACATAGCGGCTGGTTTGATATTTAAGGTGAAAGGAAAGGAAGAATTACAGATAATCAAGATTTTTTTACTTGGAAATGGGAAGGCTGATGATATAGTAAAGTAGTGTGGGAATAAAATGAGTAGGGAAATGATGAAGGATCCTGAATTCATCGTGGCACCCCAAGAATGGAGGGCCTACAAGATAACAAAGTGATATGTGGAAAAAGCAATAGGAAGATATCTGTGTGGAAATTGTGGTGCAAGGGCATTTTATGGATAAAACTATACCATTAACAGAATTGTAAATAATGGTACCTAAAATTTAAAGATGCCACGTTAAAAATGTACTGAAAGCAAAACAAAATAATTTAAAGGGTTAAATAAACAACAATATTGTTCATGATCCTCCTCCACATCCACTCGCCAAATCTTAAAACTTTTATTAATGACACTACATTGGAGTATACGCAAGTGCATATTAATACATTATTATTAATGATTCTGTTATTGAATGTATTTCAGATATCAACATTTTTCTGATAGTTATATTTTAAGAATCCTTCTAAATAAATACAAAGAGCTCTTCCTTGCCTGTCTCCTCTGTTCTCCTTTAGTTTCGAAGTATTTCCATGGATAAATGTTTCATAGCTTATTCAACCAGTTCCCTATGGATGGGCACTATGATTGTTTCTAAGTTAGACTTTTCTAGCAATGATGAGATAAATAACACTGTACATATGTAATTTTGTTGTTCTGTTATACATAAAAAGGTACACAGCCAGAAGATAAATTACTGGCTCAAAACATAAATGTATTTATAGCTCTGGTAAACATTACAAAATCACTCTCCATAAATGTGATGATCAATTGCACTTTTCCCATCAATGCAAAGCAGCACCTATTTCCCTCACAGTCTCACTTTGAGAAGATGTCAGACTTTTAAATCATTGACAATCTGGCAGGGAAAACATAGAAATTCATTGTGATTACAATTTGCATATCAAATAGTATTAAAGAGTCAGGGTTTCCTGTTTTTCGATCTAAGCATTTTTTGCATTTCCAATTTTAATTGAATTGTTGTATTTCTGAGAAAACTTTAAACAATGCAAAATTATATTACAGATAATAGCATAGAAGCATTAGAAGGATAAAAATATAATAAGTATATTTAGGTACAGTAGGGACTGATTGCTAAAATAAAAATGAAGCATGCACAATCTAATTTCTTCAGCTTTCACAGCAATATTAATACTGGTTAGAGGTCAAAATTGTAGTTACAAAAGAAATAGTGTAGACTTCAAATTCTCTGTAATTTTTTTCTTTAATTTGAGAAAGTTAAAACAATGTATCCTCTAGAAAAATTATTATCTGGAGTACAACCATTTAGGTGAACTTCATCTTTCTTATGCTTGATTTCTAGTGCAATTAAATTTTAAAATGTTAATTGAATTAGCATGTATAATATATCCCAGCTTTTCTAAAAGTATTCCAAATTATACATTATATTTATAGATGCAGAATCATATTTATATCTGGATATTTGGTTTACTAAAAGTTAACTGTAATTCAGGATTAAACTTGAGAAATTTATACTTTACTTATTCATTGATAGCATCGTTACATCAGATTTATACTATATATCATTATAAAACAGAAAGTCATTGTTGAAATTTTAAATATTTTCAAGAAGAGACCATTTTTAGCCAAACCAAAAATAGCATTTTTCTTTTCCTGAAAAGATAAAGATAAAATTTCATATTCTGGATTATTCTAATAATAAACTATTTAAAATATCAAGAATCAATTTTTTTTGTGTGGTTTTTGGGTCACACCGGCAGTGCTCAGGGGTTACTCCTAGCTCCATGCTCAGAAATCGCTCCTGGCAGGCACGGGGGACCATATGGGGCACCGGGATTCGAACCGATGACCTTTTGCATGAAAGGCAAACGCCTTACCTCCATGCTATCTCCCGGACCCCAAGAATCAATTTTCATTTTTTCTGATTAAAATTTAAAAAACTGAAGATAAAATTTCATTATGAAAATGTTCTTATCTTTCAAAATCATATAAGAATTTCTCAATATGTCCTATAAAACATAAATACAAGTATATTTAAATAGAGTCAAGTCATACCTGATTATCTCAAGGCAGAGCTATTTATTAGTTTGCAAATTTGATATGGCTGATATGTCTGAAGATTGATATCCCTATTTGACATTTTGATCTTAAATGTTCTTTTGAATAAGTCAAAGCTTGATGATTTTGTTTTTTGTTTTGTTTTTAATTTAAAGAATCTTCTCTAGAAGTCCAGAACAATAACACAATAATAAGGTTGATCAGGGTTCAATCACTGGCATCCCATATGATACCCTTCTGCATTCATGAGTGCAGAACCAGGAGTAACTCAAACATTAGAAAAATCATGTGTGGACCAAAACCAAAAGAAAATACATAAAAATCAAAGACGCCTCTATAAGTCATATGCATAAAATGGTTTTTAGTTAATTTCATATTTGATATTAGGACATTAAGACTACTAATCTAAAACTTCATTGGCAAGACATCAAAATACTGAAGGCATATATCGAATAACTGACATATATCTAATAACTCAAGTATATTGGAGAAACATTCAACATGCTATATTCTTCTATAGCAAAAAAATTAAATTTGAATTGTATTTTACCATTTGAAGTACTACTAAATACTTGGACACATAATTTACTGCAGTGATTTTGTTTGCTGGATTTTTTTTCACGTTTTGCATGTGCCATACAGATAAGTTAAAATATTGGTATAATTCATTTAGGTAGTCAAATGTAAAAATAGGATGAATAATCCAAATACTGTACATATGATATCTTCTTCATCTATTCTCTACAGTGGGTAAGCGACAAGTCTCCATATTCACAACTATCGCCACAAAAATACTACCTAATAAGTAATGATAAAATGTAATGACATATATTACTTGCCAATGGGTAAGTTAATAGGCAAAGTGATTATGAATGGTTCTGCTAAACTGGGTCAGTTTCAGCTGAATTCAGCTTGACTTGCTCACACATTCACAAACAATTGACAAATCCAATCAGAATCCCATATGACCCATTTCTGATAGATGATAAGTCTCTCATCTTCTATCAGGCTCGCTTGAGCCTGCACTCAAAAGAAGCACCGAAACACAAAATACCTATGATGCCTAGAAGTCCTACTGTCACCTCCATCTCATTCTATTAGATAAAGTGTTAAAATGTCAGCCTACATTCAAGCTTAGGAAGAGAGTAGTCTCCAGGGACTGAAAGATATTACAGAGGGTAAGGTGCTTGCCTTGCATATGATTGAGCTGGGTTCAATCCCATGGATCCCATATGGTTCCCATGCGCCCACAGGAGTGATTTTTTTTTAAATTTAGGTTTTTGGACCACACACATCGGTGCTCAGCAGTTACTCCTGGCTCTACACTCAGAAATCGCTTCTGGCAGTCTCTGGGGACTGCCTGGGATGCCAGGGATCGAAACCAGTCCATCTAATGTAGGCAGGGCAAGGCAAATGCCCTACTGCTGTGCTACTGCTTGGGTCCTACCAAGTGGTTCTTCAGTGCAAAACCAGGAGTAATCTTTGAGCACCACCAAGTGTGGCCCAAAACAACAATAACAAACAAAATATATTAATGGCATACAAAATGAAATTTAGGAGGTACAGAGTACCAAAGTGATATTAAGGCAGATAGGATTCTTGTCTTGCATGCAGTAGACCTGGGTTTGATCTCCAGCACCAACCGGTCCCCCCAAGCACCACCAGGAGTTATCTCTGAGCACAAATACAGGAGTAACCTCTAAGCACAGCCTGGTGTGGCCAAACAAGTGAAAATAAATAAGTCATGGAGAAGGAAGCAAAACTTGGGGCCTAATCTTCTACTCCCTACACTGTACAGCTGTTGTATGTTCATTTATTCTATCACTGAATTGCTTTTTTAATATCATTATAATTTAGGTAACTATGACATATACTACTGTTAATAGCAGGGTTTCACACATAAAACATTCCAGCACTACACCTTCTGCCAATTTTCATTTCCTTCCACCACTGACCTAGCGTCCCCCTGTCCCACTCCCAAGACCCTTCTCTGTTCTGTTCACTGCTCTGCCCAACCCCACTGTGGTAAGTGCCTTCTACTGAAGACCTCTTCATTTTTCGTTGCCTTTTGGTATCTGTTGTTTTTTTCTCTGTTTCTTTAGATTCACACAACAGATCATTCTGTATCTGTTCCTCTCTTGCCAAAAACTTCACTCTGCATGATAGTCTTCAGATCCACCCATGTGACAGCAAGTTGCAGGAGTTTATCTTTCTTACAGTCATTGTGACTGTGTACCGTACTTAGTCATTTGTTCTTGATCATTTGTATTGTTTCTAGACATGGCTATTAATATCTGGAATGAAATGCAGTGAACACAGAGTGCAAATTTCCTCCCTGAACAGTCTTTGGGGGCCCTTAAGGTAGAACTATTGAGTCATATGGAAGCCCCACTCCTAATTTTCTGGGATTTTGTCCATCTCGTTTCCCAAAAAGGCAAGGCCAATCAATATTCCACTTAGTGGTGAATAAAGATTTCATTTCCCCACCATATCCGTGCCAACACTGGCTGTTTTTGTTCTTTGTGATATGTGATAGTCTCACTTGTGTGAGATGATATCTCCTTGTTTTGATTTGCATTTCCCTTATAGTAATGCAGAGCATTTTTTTTCATAAAACGATTTGACTAACTGAATATTTCCTTTAGAATGTTTTTCTTAATTTCTCTCCCACCCTACATTTTTTTTTGGTTTTTGGAGCCACACCCGTTTGATGCTTAGGGGTTACTCCTGGCTAAGCGCTCAGAAATTGCCCCTGGCTAGGGGTGACCATATGGGATGCCGGGGGATCAGATCGCTAGCGTGGCAAGGAAACACCTTACCTCTAGCGCCACCTCACCGCCCCCCCACATTTTTTTGATGGAATTAATTCATCTATTTTTTTTATGGTTTTTGGGTCACACCTGGCAGTGCTCAGGGGTTACTCATGGCTCCATGTTCAGAAATTGCTCCTGGCAGGCACGGGGGACCATATGGGGCACCGGGATTCCAACCGATGACCTTTTGCATGAAAGGCAAATGCCTTACCTCCATGCTATCTCCCAGGCCCTTCATCTCTTTTTTTGTAACATTTCACCAGTGCTTTATACATCTTAGATGTTAATCATCTATCAGTGGTGGACAAATATTTTTTACCAGCCTATGAGATACCTCATGACTTCTTTCATATTATATGACAGGCTCTATGAACATTCTTGTTTTGTGTCTCATTGCTATATCACTCACTAACTACTGTCCATCATTCATTAAGAGAATAGATAATGTTTTTATGGAGATACACTGAAAAAAGTCTGTCAGTGTCAACAGTCATTATATTAGAAGTTCTGTTATCCTTGAGACATCTAAACAGCGTATCTGTTTGCTCTGATCAACACTGAGAACCTGTAGTTCTGGGAAATTTAAAGCCCAGCTACAAATCTTTTTGAGCTATTTGACTGGATCTTTCTGTGAAACATCTCTTTCTGCTTTCACTATTTGTGTTTAATATATATTAAAACTTTCCCAATGCTCTAAATTTTCCTTTAAAAAGAGCATTGCTTATATGTTTTAATATGTAGAATGTGATTGCTTGGTTTTGTTTTTTTTGTTTGTTTGTTTTCTGGACCACACTGGTGACACTCAGGGTTTACTCCTGGCTATGCAATCAGAAATCACTCCTGCCTTGGGGGACCATATGAGATGCTCGGAGATCGAACTTCGCCGCATGCAAGGCAAATACCCTACTGCTACGCCACTGCTTTGGCCCTAGAATGTGTTTGTTAAAAAAATAAAATGAAGCAGAAAATTCCCTCCTATTCCTACAATACTTAGCAAAGCAATGCTAATATCGTGGTATATCGAAATAAGTATTTGGGCTCATCCAAAACTTAAATGTTGAAACTTTCAGCCCATATATTTTGGCATTTGAAAATATGCCCTTTAGGACAAGGAGAAAAGACAGCTGTCTCTGATCCAAAAATAGTGCTTTCACCAATCACTAGAGCATATCAGAGTCTTCCTATTTTCTGTCTCCAGAATTATAGGAAACAGATTTTTTTTTTACAGTTAAGCCATCCAGTCTATGGTATAATTTATAAACTTCCTTATTATTTTTAAACACATGTACATATTTCAATATTTATATATTATCACATTTATTCATGCAGAACAAAAATTTAATTCCATTTTTAAAATCTAAAGTATCAGTAAAACTTTTTCTTTTCTTTTTTGGGTCACACCCGGCAGCGCTCAGGGGTTACTCCTGGCTCCATGCTCAGAAATTGCTCCTGGCAGGCACGGGGACCATGTGGGGCACCGGGATTCGAACCAATGACCTTTTGCATGAAAGACAAACATCTTACCTCCATGCTATCTCCCGGGCCCCAGTAAAACTTTTTCATTGGCACTAATGTTTAACGGATAGTCTAAGTTAGTGGTCCTCAAACTATGGCCTCAGGCCACATATTGTTTTTGTTCCCATTTTGTTTCTTTGGTTCAAAATAAAATGTATGCAGTGTGCATAGGAATTTGTTTATAGTGCTTGCTTTCATTATACTATAGTCTGGCCCTCCAATAGTGTGAGGGACAGTGAAATGGCCCCCTGTTTAAAAAGTTTAAGGACCACTGTTCTAAGTCTTAGGATTGCAATGTTGAGAAGTACTGGAATTCAGTCAACCCCTTTATCACCAAAGGCCTTTAGCCTCATGTCATCCTGGTTGCTATAATGTAAGATACCTCAAATCTTCCATCAGGACAAAGAAGAGGGGCTGAAGATATAATAACACAATGGATAGGACAATTGCCTTACACAAAGTTCAAAATCTCCAGTATCCTAAAAAGTCTCCTGAGTACCACCAGGAGTAATTCCTCAGTGCAAAGCCAGGGGAAAAATCTGAGTGATGGCACAGGTAATGACCCAAAAATATTCTCATAGTCATCACCATCATCAGTATAAAGAAAAGTAGCAAAACCGTTTGAAAATATTCTGGCTTTAGAGTATAGAAAGTATACCATACATCACTGTCTTTCTGAGCTTGATACTACAACATAACCTTTTTATTTCCAATTCAGTTAAAACACCAAACCTCAGATATAGTTGTGGGAATATGTATACCTCTAGTATCTCACACTGGCCAGAAAACTTACCCTGTTATTATCAGAGATGAAATATAAGCATCATAATAAAGATAATAATCATCATACCTGGGCACTGTATGACACTTTTTATAAGCAGAAGCTGCTATTGCTAATTTCTACCCCAGTGGTTTATTGCAGAAAGTAGCAGCCCAGAATAGGCACCTGAAGCAATAAGACCATATTTTTCCAGAGTGTTTTTTCTTATAATAGTCACTTATTTAAATGGACACAATGTATGCCAAAATATAAACATCACCCAAAGATTTAAATCTACATATGTAGTACAATTGCCTTAGATTATAACAATTAATAACTACTGAGATATCATTAGTTAAATTCCTATGGACAAAATTCTAACTAAAGCAACAGAGATGAGAGTTAATGGTTCGCACAAACTTAGCAGGTTCACCAACCCCATGAATTCATACCCATTTGATAATGTCATACATGGGTATGAATTCATGGGGTTGGTGAACCTGCTAAGCTTGTGCGAACCCTGGTTCCAATCTGTGACACCATACTTCAGGAAATGTCTCCACCTACTAAGGGGAAAATATATACTGTTGAGAAAACTGTGTACAGTCATTTAAATCTCATTTAAATGTATATTAAGATGCAAAAGATTAATGTACAATGGTGAACAATAAAAGAGACCCATGTACTTTTGAGCCAGTTTCCCCTACTACAAAATATTTAAAATATTGTTGCTATCTGCTGATCTCATTCAGATATTTCTGGTTTTAACGATACCCTTTATTTTTGTTTATTTGTCTGTTTTGGGGTCACACTTAGCATTGCTCAGGGGTTACTCCTGGCTTTCAGAAATTGCTCCTAGTGGCTCCGGGGACCATATGGAATGCTGAGAATTGAACCAGGGTCCATCTTGCGTTGGCTGAACAGCAATGCAAGGCAAACGCCGTGCCGCCGTGCTATCACTCCAGCACCAGACCCTTTATTTTTGAATGTAAATGTATATATTTAGTTCTACACAATTTTATTATGTGTAGGTTTTGTATGCATAGTAATCAAAACTGCATGGTAACCAATAATATATCTCATTATTAACACAGCAACCACCCGATCCCTATGCCCATGTATCATGTTTAGAAATGTCCCCATTTCTAAAATTTTCTCATTTCGAACACTCATTTTCCTTTGTTTCTATGCTTTGTAATTTGTTAACATCTATGTAAATAAAATGCATGTTATGCAGTAATGTTGAAATTTTTTTTTTTCCAATCAGCTCACTGGAGACCGATCCAAGCTGAGGTGTTTACTAATAGTTCATTTATTTTTATTAGGTTATTTCATTTTATTAGGTTATTTCATTTCTATATCATCATTTCTATATTCATTTCTATATCATCAATTTAAGTCTTCACTTTCTAAAAGTGACTAGTTCTTTTTAATTTGGGGCCATTATAAAAATGTATGTTTCTGTAAATATTGACTTTCACAGAAACATACTTTATTGTGAGAAACATACATATTCATTTTTTTGGGAATAAATTCTCAAGACACTGCATCACATGGTAGACTTGCAAAAATTGCAAATTGTTTTCTATAGTTCTGTGCAATTTTACATTCCCGTCAGCACTGTATGAGTAATCCAGGTTACAAGTCTAGTTTGGTAATGTTACTTTTTCATATAGGTCATTCTGATGGATATATAATGACTTTCTGGTATTACAATAGCATTTTTCTTAATGGCCATTGATACTGGAAATATTTTATATGTCTATATATCATCTGTACTTTCTCCTTAGACTTAAAATAAGTTAATTTTTTTAGAAAGTTTGAGGTTCAGTCATTTTATTTACATAGGTGTTCCTTAAAATGTTCAATTACTAAAGCACCATTTATTTTATTTTATCTTTTTTGTTTTATTTTGGGGAGTCATAGACAGGAGTGTTCATAGGGCTACTCCTGGCAGTACTCAGGAGACCTTATGGGAAGTTGGGTATGGAAGCCTGGATGGAACATATGTGAAACAAGTGCCACCCTCTGTACTATCTCTTGTTCCCTACATAATTCATTTTAAATGTACTTCCTAATAGAGAGGAAGAGGAGAAAGACTGATGTGAAATAATGAGGGACCTGGGTCAAGGGGATTTGGGTACATTGGCAGTGTTAAGCAAGGACAGAACTAAACATTCAAACCATAAAGACAACAACACTCAAATCATGAGACCCAAACTGAAACAGGCAAAATTAAATAGGTGCCTGTTAGGATGGCAAGTTGCAAGCCAGGAATGGGAGGAGTGAGGGAAGGTATGGGATAGACTCTGGAAACATTGGTGGAGGGAAGTTGAC
>PVKC010001320.1:0-51858 GCA_004027635.1 Crocidura indochinensis | reverse complement strand
CCAGTGACGCTCAGGGGTTACTCCTGGCTATTCGCTCAGAAGTCGCTCCTGGCAGGCACGGGGGACCATATGGGGAACCAGGGGATCAAACCGTGGTCTGTCCTAGGTTAGCGCAGGCACCTTATCTCCAGCGCCACCACCCTGCCCCTTGTATTGTTTTCTTAGTTTCTATGTTGTTTAATTCTGCTCTGGCTTTTATTATTTATTACCTTCTGGTTATGGTTGGATTTCTCTGCTGCTCTTGTTCCAGTTCCTTGAGGTAAGCATTTAAACTGTTGACTTTGTCATTTTCCTGTTTCTTGACATAGGCCTGTATTGCTATGAGTTTCCCCCTAATTACTGCTTTTGCTGTATCCCACAAATTTTGACACGTTGTCTCTTCATTATCTTTTGTCTAAAGGAACCTTTTCATTTCTTCCTTGAGTTGTTCTTTGACCCAGCTCTTCTTGAGCAGCATGTTGTTTAATCTCAAGTATTAGTTTTTCTCTGCTGCTTCTTCTTGAAGTCAATTTTGACCTCTGTTGCATAGAGATCTGATACGGTGCTTATAGTGATCCTTACATTTGTGGTCTTATATAGGATGGCTTTGTATCCTAAGACATGGTCTATTATGGAGAAGGTTCCATGTTGGCTTGAGAAGAATGTGTTTTCTGCTTTCTGGGGATGTAGAGTTCTAAATAAGTCTATTAGCCCTGGATCTTCTAATTTTTCATTTAGAGCTCTTATATCTTTGCTATTTTTCTGTTTGGTGGATCTGTCCAGTGGTGATAGTGGAGTATTGAGGTCCCCTACTATTATCACATTTCCCTTCATGTGTTTTTCCAGGTTTGTAAGCAATTGCCTCACATATTTTGCTGGCTCTACATTAGGTGCATAAATATTGGCCAGGGTTAGTATTTCTTGATCTAATGTTCCCCTGATCAGTAAGTAGTGACCCTCTTTGTCTCTGATCACTTTCTTGAGGTTGAATGCAATTTGGTCTGATATAAGAATGGCTGTTCCTGCTCTTTTCCATTGGCCTGAATAATTGATTTCCATCCTTTTATTCTAAGCCTGTGCTTATCCTGTAGTTGCATGTGTGTTTCTTGCAGACAGCAGAAGTCCGGTTTATTTTTCCTAATCCAGTTCTCTACTATGTGTCTTTTAAATGGAGAGTTTAGTCCGTTAATATTTAGGGAGATTATTGAGAGAGAGGACTATTATGCATTTGTGTTGTGTGGGGTGGTTTTTGTTACAATCGGGGGTTTGGATTGTGTAATTCATCTCTGAGTAGGTCATTTAGGATCAATTTTGTTTGCATAAATAGTTCAAGTTCGTTCTTGTTTGAGAATGTTTTTTGTCTGCCCTTCCATATGAATGATAGTTTTGCTGGTTATTGGACCCTAGGTTGGACATTTCTTTCATTCAGTCGTTTATATAAGTCATTCCACTGTCTTCTTGCTTGAATCATTTCAAATGGGATATCTGGTTTGATTCGTATGTTCCCTTCCTTTGTACTTGAGGTTTTTTCTCCCTTATTGCTTTACGGAGTTCATCTTCCTCTTTGTTTTTTGCCATTTGGATTACAATATGTCTTGATGTTGCTTTATTAGGATCCATTTTATTAAGGACTCTTTTCACTTCCTGAATTTGCACTGAAGTTTCTTTCCAGAGGGTGGAAAGTTCTCTGCTAATAATTCCCTGACTATTTGTTCTTCCCCTTTCCCTATTTCCTCTCCTTCTGGTATACCCAAAATTCTTAGGTTGTTTCTTTTGTCCTTGTTCATTAGATACTGGACTTTTCCTTCCAATGGTTTGCCTTTTATTTCTTTGTTGGTTTCTTGATCATTTTTTGTTTCTAGTTTTCATTCGAGTTCTTCGATGTGTGTCTCTAGCTCTGTTTCTGCTTGTAAGACTTGTTAGTTTGTCATTTAAATCCATTCTTTTTGAATGGAATCTCTCATGTTCTGTAACATTTCTTCTTTAATTTCGCTGATTTGTTCGTCCATAGATTTCCTATACTCAGTAGCCAGCATTTCTTTCATTTGTTTTATCCATTCTTGCATTTCATTCCTCATGGCTGCTTTTATGTCTCCTTCCCATGGGTCTGTGGATTTTGGTGAACTTAGAAACTTGCTAGGGTTTGTCTCCGTATATCCAGATAATAGGGATCTCCTTGATTTACCCATTTTCTTTGCATTTATTCGTGTGGTTTGGAGTGCTGTGCCTTCCTTCTAAGTTCAGTCTACTTTGGTCCCTTGTGGCATGAGTATGGGTCCCCTCCCTGAGGGTGGTTCTAGAGGGAACTGTTGGGTGAGCTCGCTGAGGTTTGGCTCCTCCTGTGCTTTTTGCCTGATCCATTGCTTTTCCCTTTTGTTGTCCGCTAGTGCATTTCCACTCCTGGCCAAAATGGTTGTGGGCGCTGCTGAGCCTAGCTCTCTGTCCTCTCTCCTCTGGGAATCAATGGAGCTCCGCCCACTCAGAGCCTCAGTAGAAGAAATTCCCTCAGGCATACCCTGCCCGCTGCTACCCTCAGTCCTTGGGGAGTCCCAGGTCCACTCCGGAGCTCAGAGGTGTAGGCTGCTCTAGGTCACCCAAGTTCCAGGTGGCAAGCCCAATCTCACTCAGTCTAATGTTCCTAGCCTGTCCCTGCTGTGCAGAGTGAGTCAGGCGCACTGTACTCCTCCCCCCTCCTACACTCCAATCGCTCCACCGCTGGTTCATGTAGGGGGAGGGGGCTCACCCAGTCTGCTCTCTGCTAGGGTCTGGATACCTCTGGGTCGGGGCACCCTGGGTGCCTGTGCTTCCATGGGTCTGGGGGTCCACATGGGGGGAGGACACTCACCTGGTCTGCTCTCTGCTGAGTCTGGGTACCTCCCAGGGTTTCCTTCTTATTCAGGCTTGATTCCACCATGAAGAAAAGGAGATTCCTGCTTCCTCTTTAGTCCTGCAACTTAAACAGCTGTTGGGGTGGAAAGAACAATAGAGCCCTAAACTCCAGTTGCCTTCCTGCACTGAGTCAGATTTAGATGAAGAAATCTCATACCTAGTAATAATTTTCTTACCCTTAACATTACCAAGGGAAGCATAATTTTTGCTCCTTCCAATCTGTGTTAAATGTCAGTGTTGGTTTATTCTTGCTACCTGCTCCAACCTCTGGGATAGATAGGCATAGTGTCATTTTTCAATTGTCAACTTGGCTCATTGATTCCTGTGACCCTTCTTTCCCGATTTCCCTGGAAAGCTTCCCTGGAAGCTTTTCCTGATGACCATTCTGCTCCATATGTTCCCTAGAGATTTTGTCACCCTAGAAGTCATTAAAGGCAATGTGGTCGAAGATCAATTTTCTGTAGTTACTTCAGGCTGGCAAAGGACTGTAGTCATAACACTCGAAAAGGATCAGATTAATTAAACAGGGGAATATTACTTAAACCAATCAGTTCCAGGAGCAGTAAATGGTACAGCTTGAATAGTACAGTTGTTCTTATTATATGTAATGATAGCACAAGTTAAACAACAGAAATCAAAGCATCATAGCTTATCAATACACACAGTTCTGAATTACTTCAGCCAGACTAATTCTTGCATTTACAATCTAGGATCTGGTCTAGTACAACTAGTAACACATAAGTTACTCCAAAGAAGTGGGTGTTAAGGTAGGCCCACTAGAATGTGTTTAAGTTAAATTAGCTACCAAAATAGTATTTCTCTCCACTTTCACCTTGTACCTTGCCATATATTTGAATAACTTGGCTCTTTCCTTTGCACATATACAGCACTGTTGGGGAAATCTGTGTCTGGGACACCCCTATTACTCACAGAGCATTTCTGATGATTGGTTGGGGAGACGGCAGGTTTATCATGTCACAGTTACTCAGGTTTAGCTGCTGAGTTGGTCAGTTCAGCATGATGATCTTGCAGATGGTCATTTCACCCTCTGTAGGATTTTCCAGAGGTAGCCTGTCCCACTCCTCTTCAGATTTGGAAGACACTCTGACCTTGAATCCTCTTTCTTGTGACTGAGGGTGGAGGGTGAGAGCAAGGCCTAGGCTGTGGCTAGTTGGTGCAGGTCCAGAAACTCCTAGGGAATCTCCAATTTTCTTACTCAGGCCATTCATCTTGGTGTCTTACTGGTCTTTACAGCCAAATTCTTAAGGGTGCCTGCTTGTCACACCACCTCAACTCCAATTATTCATTTGAAAGAGGGCTCTGGCATCCCCTTACTAATTTTAAGGTTTCCTGTCTGCATGAGGATGACTCCTCATGTAGAGAGGAAAGCCACCTGCTTGTATCTTGGGAAAAGCAACATGTTGATTGACATAAAAACGGTACTAAAAGGTCCTAGTAAGAGAGAAAAAAAGCAAATGTTACTTAAATTTGCACAGAAAATCCTAAACCCATTTGATTATCTACTCGTTTTACAATAAAATATTGCATATTTATAAATTTTTAAACCATGACCATATTCACAAAACTACTTGTGATACACTTATGAATATCCTTGGCAGCAAATAATGAAAATTTGAAAAGCGCTTTATTCATGCTTAATTCTACATATAGAAAATAGAAGCTTACTTAGTCACCTGGCCTCAATTTATAGGCAGAAGACACCAGCAATTCACATTACACAGATTAATGCTGAATATCAGGAAGAATGCTCAGTACTTCTGGCAGACTTGAGATTAAAGAATTTATAATTAACAATCGCCAATTTTTCAAAACATTTTAAACTGAACCTCAACGATTCTTTTCAAATTCTTGACTACTTCCCTTAAAACTAGCTTTTATCTTTTAGATGTTTATAAGGTGTCTTATTCCCCCCATTTCACCCAATAGCATGAGAACACTATAGCATGTTTTAAAACATTCAAATTCCTTTTATGTCAACCTAAGGCATATATATAATAATCATCCAGTTTGATTATAGTTTCTTTCCTAGTACACATTCCCAATCCCTTTTGCAAATCCTTAAACTTTCTGCCTGCACCTTCTTTCCTTCTTTTCCTTCTAACCTTTTTGCATATCCTCAAACTTCAGCCACTTTCCTTTTGTATGCAAGGCAAACGCCCTACCTCCATGCTATCTTTTCGGCTTCTCTCTTTTCTTTCTAACTTTTTCTCCACTCATCCTCTGGGGGCAGTTTTGCTGCCAAAGACTGCCAAGTGCAGTGCACTTAAGGACCAGGTTAACAGCCTAGAACCCAGAGCTTTAAATTGTCTGCTGCCAATTTGAATCACTTTGCTGAATATTTTTGCACCTAGCGGGACAAATTTTTCTTATGATACTTATTAAAGATCTTTAACCCAGTTCTGTTGATTCCTTTCCTTCAGATATTCACAACCAAGTACCATCATGATTTTCACATTTAATCTATCTTAAGTCCCAACATTAAGTTTGGTAAGATAAATTTGACATGGAATTGAGTTACTTTAACAATATTCACAATATTAACAGTATTGTATAAAAGGGCCAATCACAATAATTTGCAACATTTTCCCCCCAATTGTTTATTCTAAGAAACTTCCAAGTCAGAAAATTTAAATGCTCAATTTTTTTTCCTCTTGACTTCAAGCCATTAACTAAATAAAGACTTTCTCTCTTAACTTTGGCCCCTCCTTTGATATGTAAAGGACCTATTGGAATCACTCTGCCAGTGAGTCTGGGAAGACAATAGCCCTGGTCTGGGGGGTGGGTGAATTCCTCTTTTCAGATTGACTTAAGTTTCAGCAGCCAAAAAGGCTAGAGAGCTAAAAAAGCACTGTTGTTTTTTCTTCTTTCCAGCCAAAAAGCGGCCCAGTTAGAAGCAGCCGGCACCAGCTTCCATGATGTTTTTGATTTTGCTTTCCCGTCTCCCTAGCTACATGTAGATAAATTCATTTTCCTCTGACCTTAACTAAAGTATGGCAAAACCGCTGTGTAATTGCAAAGTCCAGAAATTCTCCAGGGAAAATTTATCCCCAGTGGCCATTGAGAAATCTGGGGTTTACAATCTCCGACACCCTGTGCCATGTCCCTAGAAGAACAAAGCAACACACAATTTCTGACCTAAGCGTAGGTGACATTCTCCGTAGAGTTTCCTTCTATGTTCAGACCAGACAAAGAAAACATGGAACACAGACCCACAGACAAAAAACAAACAAACAAAAACAGACTGACTGACAATGGCACCCAACAAATGCATCCCTGAGTGGATCATTCAGTAGGACTCGAACCCACGTGAGTGCCCCCCCAAAAAGTGGGTGCCACTGCTGGAACCCCTGATGGAACTCGAGCCCACAGGATTCCCTATCTATCACCCCCAGCAGTGACGCAGGACTCAAACTCACCTGGTTGCCACCCCCAGTGTGACCTCTGGAAGACCAGGGCTTCCATCTAGCCTCCTACCTGCAGGAGCAGTACGGAGCTGGTTTCTCCTTGTAGGGCTTCCCCGAAGTTCCATTTCCATTTCTAGGCCTTTACATACCTCAAGGTGTCCCGGTGTAAACATAGGATCTGGGAAGCCTTATTGGTGACTGGTCATGTCAGTTCTATCTTGGCAGAGCCCCCAAATGTAGGGTTCCAGAATAGAAAAAAGTGACCACACAACTGGGATAAATTTTTTAACACTTTAATCCATCTGCCAACAAGATTCCCCAGCCTGGCCAGCCTGAGGGAGACGAGGCCCAGTTTGATTACTTTTTAAGAATCTTTCTAGTTGTTGCTCAGTAGTCGTTAGATCCAATTCTGGTATTCTTGCTTTCATTGTAGTTTGATTTTGGTTATTGTTTTCTGTTCACACCTAACAGTGATCAGGACTTACTCCTGGTTCTGTACTCAGTGATCTCTTCTGGTGGGTTTTAAAGGAATGTATGTGGTTCTGGGAATTAAATCCTATTTAGCTGCAACAATGCAAGTGTTCTACCTTCATATTTGCAGGGTCCTGATATGATGGAGAGATAAAAAGTTATAAGTGCAGTTTCTGAGTTATTTCTTTCCTTTCTTTCTCCTTTCTTTCTTTCTCTCTTTCTTTCATTCCTTTCTTCCTCTTTCATTCCTTTCTTTCTTCCTTCCTTTCTATCTTTCTTTGTTTTTCCTTTCTTTCCTTCCTTTTCTTTCTTTCTCTCTTTCTTTCATCCCTTCTCTATCTCCTTTCCTTTTTTCATTCTCTTTCTTCCTTCCTTCCTTCCTTCCTTCCATTCTTTTTTATTTATTTATATAAACTTGTACAGTTACTTTGTCCTTCGAGCCCCCAGATTGTAGTACATTATAATTTTTCTTACACAAAGCAATCCAAAACCAAAAAAATTTATGCAACTCCATTAACATTAAAAGCTGTAGCATTGTTGACACAATTGATAATAATACAATAATTCATTGTGAATGAGTCAAAGGAGCACAGCAAAGACTGTGTTAGTGTGGAAATTTTTGCATAGTCCCAGCAAAATCTAGGGGATATGGAAAGAAAAATCCTTGGCCTAAATACAAGAAGATGTTGCCCCTGAAGTTCTCTGACCTAAGATCAACTCTAGGCTTCTGGCATATTAGGTTGTCCAACCCAAGCCATTGTCTATATGTTAATACACTTTTATTTTTCACATAGTTACTGTTGTTGGTGTCAGGTTTCTGTAGCCAAGAATCTCAGAAAATGTCCATATCCTATATAAGAGTCAGTATGATGCAGCACACCCTTTAGTTTCACTCACAATTAGAGGGTGGTGCAGAGAGCTCAGTCTCTCTTCCCTCCTTCCTTTCTTTCTCTTTCTTCTTTCTTTCTTCTTCTGTCCTTCCTTCCTTCCTTCCTTCATTTTCCTTTCTTTCTTCTTTCTTTTTGTTTTTGTATTGTTTTGGGGCCACACTCAGTGGTGTTCAGGGGTTACTCCTGGCTCTGTACTCATAAATTGCTCCTGACAGACTCTGGGGACCAAATGAGACTCGGGAACTATAAACCAAGTCCTTCCTGTATAGGCTGCTCACAATCACTTCAGCCCCATCTCAGTTGTTTATTAAAAGCTCTAATTTTGTGGGTGGTGTCTCTGATGCCTAGCCAGGGCCATCAGGGGCCTCCCAGGTCTGTACTTAGGTATAGCTGGACTACCATACAATTTGCAAAATATTTCCTAGTATGGAGGCTAGATGGCAAGTTCTAAGTCTCATATTTTTATAATTATAAAACTAAAATTATTTCTGGGAAAATCATTGAAATATATTTAAAATAAATGGCAAGTACTGTCATATTTTTATAATTATAAAACTAAAATTATATCTGGGAAAAATCTGTGAAATATATTTAAAATAAATATCAACACACTTACATTATATTTTAAAGCATTAAAAATAAATGTAAAGATATTAAACAGTGGTGTTAGGTGGGCAGTGTCTCTTGTCTTTCTTCCTCATTCTGTCATATTCAACAAGACCCCTGTTGAGATCTGAAGTACACTCAGAGCTGCAGGGGGTCACTGCTAATTTCAGATCAACTTTAAGACCATTCCATAAAATCATGTGCCTTTTCCACTTTTTATTGGATCTTCATACAATATTAATTATATTATTGTTGTTAACCTCATTCATGAGGAAAAAATTAAGTAATCTATTAAATGTTTCTATCAATATAGTGCTTGCTCCTTTACTACATTATAACACGTTTACTGTTCACCTGGAGAATAGAGACTAATAAACTGCATTAGTGAAGTACATTTCCCAAATACTAGAGAGGATGGTTGAGGAATGATCTTGAAGTCCCTCAAAATATATGGTAATAGACCTAGGTAAAGTTGAAGTAAAGCATAAAGAATGAAAATCTGGAGGGGAATTCATTCTAACTCTATGAATGTAGTTGTTATTTCTTCCTTTCAGGAACTACCCAGGACCCTTCTTTTTCTGATCAATCAACAGAAGAGGAGCAGTGGCCAAAAGTGAGTCTTGATGGGACAGCTGGGGTTCCATCCTAGTGTGTATAACCTTAAACAAATCTAGGAAAGTCAAGCAGCTTGTCTGATAAAGGAAGCATAGTTATTTTAGCTAAAAGTTATTGCTAATTATTCCTGTTTGCTGAGTGAGTGAACCAAAAAGTGTCCAGAAAAGAGTTGTCAGTAGGCTTGCTAACTCAGTGGATCGTCGAAATGATGCTGTGCATTCTCTGCGGGCATCAGAGCAAGGCATCCCCAGAAGATTTACAAGAGGAATTGAAGGGGAAGTTGAAGTTGAAGGTTTTCTCTCTTATTACAATCTGTAACACTAAAGAAAGTAACTTGTATCAGATTATGAAATAATCATTTACTTTGCAAGTGCCCTATAGATTTCCTGACCACTCTTAATTCCGAGAAGTAAACATCAGACCTCCCTTTCCAGAACCTCTCAAGGAGTCTCAGATGCAGAAGTATCTGAGCATAGAGGATATTCTTACTTCAACTCTGGTTTTCAACTTCTTTCAGATACACTTTTGAATTTTTGGCCACATTCATCTAGGGAAAAATGTCTCTATGTTTTCACTTCCCTGTTTCCAGCAATAGATATACCTAATGTGCCATGTTCCTTTTTTGTATGAATAATAGGGGGAAGCATATAATGTAAGCAAGAGGATAGAAAGAAACTTTTCTATAATATATTAGATCTCTAATGAATGACTTATTTTTCTATTGTGGTAGAATATATATCCTAAAGTCAATGAGTTAATAATGCCTGAGAATACAAAAACATCATGTACAATTACATTGTTCTGTTAATATCATCCAACTACCTTCTCTTAATATCAAGAACTTAGATCTTGTCTTCCTTAAACATACTCCCATGTTTTAACTAACCAATCTGGGATCACTTCACTTGTCATCTGCAAAGATCATCATCAATAGGCACATGCCCATTCTATTTGGCAACTTTGGTAGAAGTTAGAAAATTGGGGTTATCGTCGAGTGCTATTTATGGATTTTGAGTCCATTTTGAATGAAAACATGATCTTTATCACTGTGTTTGGCTGTCTTTTGGATTTCTTCCCACTGCATTCACCTCAGAACTGCTGGTTGCTGGGTGGTAGACGCATTCTCCAAGCTGGAGGGGAAAGACCTCGTTCTCCATACCTCCATCAGTGAACCTCTACTGGGGACAGATTACTACAGTTTACATAAAAATCAGTTGATGTATCTGATGTTCTGTTCCAGTTGCACATGTTGATGCGTCTGCCATTCTCTTGCAACCCAAATATGTTTAGATCCAACATATCCTCCACATCAGGTATGTGTCACCAAATCATAAGTTTCACCAAGTCATAACTGCCCATTCAGATGGGGGAAAATAAGGGCTTCTTAAGCTGGGGGCTGGTGATAATAACACTATATTGTAGATGCACTTAATGCCCCAGGATGAGAAACTTCATAATGTAAGTTACACCTTAAACTTATTTTTCTATAATGGTCTTAGAAAAGGAGGTGTTTGGATTTGGGGGGGGGGAGACTGGTGGGTGGGAAGATATTTTTGTAGAAATTTTACCAAAACACCACCAGATGACATGTCAGCAGTTTCTAAAAGACTGGCTCTTAGTTATGTTGGCTGCCCTGAGGAATCATAAATCATGTTGCTTCATTTACATTGACTAGCCTCTGGTTCTCTACTCACAGGCTTTGATTACCAATCTCTGGACACCTACAAGAGATCTAGGTCCTTCTTTGCATCCTAATGGTTTCACTTAAATTTTCTGTTTTCTTTTCTTTTTTTTTAACTTTCTGTTTTCTAACTGGTAATGGCTATTTAATGGAAACTGAGGGATACAATAGGCAAGAGAGAACCTGGGAGGAAGGATGATGGGGGTCATAGGCGACCTCCCATGACTTCTACTGGATAAGAGTCTAGTTAAAGCTCTAATAGAGAATTCTGATTTGAGCTTGGTTCCCAGAATTCCTGGAAACTGCCTGATCTTCAGATTTCACCATCCCCCCTTTGACACACACACACACACACACACACACACACACACACACACTATTGCTTATGAACTAACTAGGCGGGTCCAAGCTGTGGGGATGAAGACCTGAGAGCACCTTACATGGTTTCTTGTTTTCATAGTCCATACTCTGAGACCTTCAGATGTCAAATTTGTGGCTTCCATTGGCATTAAGGAAATGGTGAGTATTTCTAGAAGATGAAGGTAGGGATGGACCTTGGGTTTATAACACTGTGAATGAGTTCCTTGGAGCTGGCACGATATATAATTTGTGGAAAGGACATTTTTAATTTGGAAACCCTAATATTTGAGGGGTTCTGAATCCTTTTATTTTAAATTCGATATATGCCTCCATTCATATGAGTGAAGATAATGTTGATGTTTTTATGACTAAGTTCAACCTATAAATGCATCAAAGATGACAAAATTATTTTAAGAAATGCCATAAACTGTTTTTGAAAATGAAGTTGAAAACTGCTTTTCAGGCTTTGTAAATGAATCCTTTAAAAATCCTCTGTGTTGATCATTTCAAGTGGCCGATTTTATACTACCAAAAAAGGAGCAAGTGATAAGTAGAGAAAGATGGAGATGATGAGATGAGCAGAGATGTGAATGAGGGGAGGGGTCACTAAAGTTAAGGGATACGGGTAGTGGCAGAGAATAAAGCCATCTGTTATGTTAAATCAGACAAAACTGGCCTAGCCCCCGGTTGGGGTCCGGGTTGGAGATACCAAAACCTGGGGAGGGGTGCCAGGGATAGAGGATGCCCAAGGTCCAAGGAAGGCCCACAACTCAATTGTGAAGACACAAACCTTGGAGGATATAATTACACATTGGTTTATTCAATCATGGAGTCTGGGTTCATTTCATAGTCCACCTGAAGCAACAGCGATTTCAGTCTGTAGCTAAACTTTAGCATTCTAACACACAGGATTTTAAGGAGCTTTACATGATAATTAGCAAACGGGTCAAAACATTTCATACGTTGTACAGATTGTATGAGTTTGAATTGTGCCAATGACAATCTCAGAAAATGGCGCATTTCCTGCCCCTTCATGACTTCGGGTGTTCCACCCTGAGCCTGATGTTTTTCTGGATAAGAGTAGTTCTCCCAGGTGATCCCTATGTGTTTACTGATTTGGCTTGGGGAATGTCCCTTGCAGACAGGGCGGAGGTGCTCTGTTCCAGGGTGGAGATGTCACTCTGGGCTGTTGGCTGTGGGGGAGGTCTTGAAGCAAGCTAGTGACAGAAGCAAGATCAGTATAGTATTTTACTTAACTATTTTTATGTTTTCTATAACACCCCATATTGATTATGCTGTATTTCATAGTGCCCTGATTGCCTCTTGAAACTGCTTTAAGCCTGCTTCTCCCAGGTGCCTATTTGATGTTTGAATGTCTTATCTTTCTGAGCCAGCTAGCTGGAGAGGAACCCCTGCTGACAAGGCAGTGATGTCATATACTAGGGTGGAGATGTCACTCTGGACTGTTAGGATTTTAAAACTCTTTAGCCAGCAAGTTATAAAGTTATGCTTTAAAGTGCCCAAATGTTTTTTTTTATCTCTTTCCTAAAGATCCTGTATTTTTTTTCCTCAGTAAGCATCAAGTGAGCAGGCGTGTTTCTTATCTCCTTGGCCAGTCAACCAGCTAACCTGGGGCCACCCTGGGCAGTGAGGCTCTGCCTGCCTGTCAGGGGTTCTGAAGTAACTTGCTTGGGGGTGGGAGGTGGGGGAAATGCCTTTAAAGGCAAGGAAGGGTTTTTCTAAGCTGTATGAAAAAGGGAAAACACAAACTTTGTAAGAAGAGAAACTAGTTTCTCATATACTATATCATTCTAAGCAAACAGTCTAAATCTACTATTCCTAAATACTGTTATTTCAAGCTCTCCGGTAAAACACAGGAACTCAGAATTAAACCCAAACTTAATGTCAGGACTCAAGGCCAAATATTTTCAAAATCAAACATTTCCAATCTCAACATGTCAAGTGGGTCTTATTTCTTGATTCTGAGTAAACTTCCACTTGGCCTGGTCTCTGTAACACTCTTTGGAGTGCTTCTTCCACCCACCCAAATGTACAGCACTAAATAAGTAAACACCCTTTATTGGGAAGGGGCATAAGGACTTCATTTCAGGATCCTTGGTACAGCTAAATCGTCAGAGTCAGGATGATCCTTCACTATAATTAACCCTACTCACCAGGAACTCCCTACATACCATCTCACCCTAGTCCTTCCCAGGTTCCTTTCCAGTCCCTCACGAAAACAGGCGTAAAACATTCTAACTCTAGGCTTTTGTTCTGAGAGAAATAGTGATACACATTGTGGCTATTACTTTCAAATATAGGCTTCAAGGGAAATCTATCTTACCTCTCTGCAAAGCAACAGGGACAGACAGACTTTTCTCTGAATCATGATTCCCCCTAATCCATGGGAATTATTCCCCTTTATTTAGGGAGTGCTTCATCCCACATGCAGCGCTTGGTCTCTGGAGGCAGGACTTCAGCTCTCCTGCCAGGTTGTCTCAAGTCTCTTCTCTCTTTCAGTTGGCTGCAAGCACTGTCAATGTGATGGAGAAGCTGAATTGGTGAGTTACCTGGATCCTAAATAAGGGTATGATGTGAACCCGAGGTCATGCATTTCTCTTAGTTCTATTATGGAGAAATCTAAGGTCCACATTTCCTTGAGAGAAGTGGCAGTGCAAAGACGATTCTCCTGATTTTTTTAACCAACATTGAATGTCGTGAAATCATCCTCTTCTCCACTTATATGAGTAAATCCTGGGCAAATATTGAAAGGGAATGCCACCTGATACCTTGTCTTCTCAGATACACCATCAGGATTATCCTATATTATCCTATCTTATTTTTCATCTAATACATGTGTATGACTCTAATGAAAAACTCAGAACCAGAACCAGTAGAAGCAAATGTTATTTTTGGAGAGGACTACAGAAACCAAGGGAACATTTGTTGCATGTCTGTGTGTGACAGAGAGAGAAAGAGAGAGAGGAGAGAGAGCACTCTCTGTTTATCCTTTCTTTGCCTCTACTTGCAGGACTGAGAATATATCCCAGGAGGTATGCCTGAGTGTGTGCACAGGTGAGTTTTGTATTTTATTAGCCAGAATGTATTTTCTGAGTCCCTTATTATGTATTAGCTTTTTTGATTAGTGAGCACAATGGACACTTTTGAACTCTTGGTCATAGTGTTAGAGAACAATGGGTGACTCTGAAAAGTAGTTGGGAAATAAATCCCCCAATTTGAATGTAATGTGGTATTTTGTTACCCTCACCCCAACATCCTGCTTATCTCACCTGGAGAGGGAGACCCTCCTATACCTGCAAGGGGTCTGTGGTTGGAAATTTCAAGGGCTTCGTGGGGGTAGAGATAGACAGAGGCTGAACAAGGAAGACATAGCTGACACGACCCACTCAGGAAGTGCAAAAACCAAAAGGTAAATTGCACTCCTGAGAAGAAATTGTATTTGCCAGAAAAGCCTGCTTTGAGTAGTCACAAATCAGCTGACCTCTTTGCATGGATTGTCTGGCTACAATCTCATACACGACTGTGATATCTCACTCTTTCCCTTTAAAAAAATCAGGCCTCAGTATTTTCCCCTTCAGACAAAGGAAAACAGTATCAAACTCCTGCAAAAAAACTCTCTCACTGACCAGTCTCTTTGACCTGCGCAAAACTGGCGCCAAGGGTGTTTTCCTCAATAATTCAAAGGTCAGGATGAAAGCAATTCTCAGTTTTCTACCCAAAACTCTAAAAACGTCTTTCCTCTTCCCTGATAATTGCTAACTTACCCAAGGAATTTCCCACTTCTCTAGCTCCCTCTTCTTTACCCAAAACAGAAAACATACCCACAACAAACTCCTTCTTTAACATGTAGATTTTAGCTAGTTTTTCCTATTGTACTACTCCAACCAGATCCCATCTTCTTTGATCCCCCAAAAATGTTACTCTGCATTCCGAAGTTACTTTATAAGTTTCAGCTGAATCAAAACATTTGTCCTCGCCTCACCTGAAGTGGATCCCCATGCATTGCGTGTGGTAATTCATCTTTCTACATTAATATTCCGTTTTTCAGTCTCCTCGTGTCCCACTCTCTCCCGTGGAAAAGTCTTGAAACCCACGAAGCTATGTTGCTGTATAGAGACGCTACAGCCATCTGTAACACATAGCGTAGAGAGAGACATGAGACATGAGAAACAGGATAGATGCAGGAAAGAGGCTGTTTAGCTTGGAAGCCATGTGAGATATGCACATGGTAGTTAGGGTAAAGCTGTATGTCCCCTGACTTCTACTGACTGCCTGTGGAAGAGTCTTTCGCAGTTACCCAGATATGTACAGACATGCCTTAGGGGCTGAAGGATTCTTCCACTCCATGCACCATCAAGGACTTTATATTTAATATTTAATACAAGAGCATTTTATCCAAAAGCCAACAACAGATCTTTAGTTAATGGTAGAGGCTCAGGAAATAATTTCTGAGATGTCTGGACAGAGTATCTCAGATACCCTGGAGTACCTCCAGCCTGGTTAGGTTTGGAAAGATAGTCCCCTGCTTCAGTACTCACTACCACCATAGGAGGTGGAAAGATTGCCTCCAACGTTGAGAATTTCTGATTGATTGATAGATAGTAGATACTGATAGGCAAAGTGGTGAAAGGGAGACATCTCATTGGTAAGTGTCTAAAATTGCTGGAAAAGATCCTCACTGATTCAAAGACTGTCAGCTTTACTCAAATTTATTCCTTGGTATGAACCTTTCTTGGGGGAACTCAAGAGCAAACCTAAATCAAAGAGGTTAGTAAAGGTTCAGGGAGATGACTCAAATGATGGGATATTGGTTTAAATATTAGCCTTAATATAAACTGCTGCAACCTATCGTCCCTCCAACACAAATCTCTCTTTGACCCCTAGGATAAATACACACAATAATATCAAACAGATTGAACCAGTATTAATGCAAAAAATAAATTCATAATCATGTTTTCATGTTGGATTTCTGAGAAGTACTACAATAGATTTGTGAATTCACTCTTTTGCAGAGACATGGCCCAGATACTCGTGCTTAAAATTGATCCTCAAATATAATTCTGACAAATGCTCCCCTCCCATCTTAAAATCTTGCCTTCTATGCACTTAAGTACACACACAACACCATTGCATCATTGAACAGTAAACAATGTTATGCATGTTTGTTACAATTAAAGGGGTATTAACAATAAAGGTGGGAAGGAAGATTGCATAATGGGCTGAGGATGAAGAAGATGGAGCCACACAGAACTCAGGTGACTGGGACAAATAGCAAAACATAGGGATTCATGTCCTGAGTCCCCAACTATCTGCCTCTTCAGAGGGGATTGCATTCATGCTGCTTCTGAAGAGGGCACACAGAAAACCCTAAGAACTGCTGGATGGACAAAACAAAGAAAGCAGTGCTGTCCTACATTTGGAGACCCTCCATTTTGTTCACCCCAATGCCCTTTGTGTTCAGAGGAAAGAACACTGCTACAGTCAGCATTATTTTGTTGTTGTTGTTGATGGGGGAGGCTACACCTGGCAGTATTCAGGACTTACTCCTGCCTTTCTACTCAGGGATTGTATCTGGCAGGTTTCAGGGGATAATATCAGATGCTAGGAATGGACTTGGGTCAAGTACATGCAAGGCATGCTGTATCTCTCCAGCCTCTGACAACGCAATTTTTAGTGTATGTCTACCTGTTAACCTGGAATGCCAAAAGACATATGTCCTTGGATCCTTGTGCCCTGCTCCCACTCTCAGTATGAGAAAGCCATGAATCCCTGAACCAGCTCTTAATTCCCTCCTAAATTGAAAGAGTGACTTGAAGACTTTTGGTATCTAAGAGCTTAGACCCAAATGTCAGCATTTTTCCTGAGCTGGAAGAGCTAATAATTGCCTCTGATCCTCTTAGCTGAAAGTAAGAGGTGTATCAATAAGCCTGGCCTCCCAATCCACAGATGGTAATGCCTCTCTGCATTCACTCAAGGAAGCTTCTGAGAACTTGATCTCACAGCTCATGTTGGGTGTGACGGTGATATTTTAGAAAGGGGTGGTGGCCATAGCACCAACCCCTAAAGGGAATCAGTCTCTTCAGGTGAGCACAGTTTCCAGTCCATGGTCTCAATGCAGCTCTCTATAGTTCTTACAGACATCATCAGATACTTCAATCCGACCATTATGTGTCTAGAGTGCATCCCCACTATGGAAGTCACACCCCAGCCTGGTGCTGAGTAAGTCCCTTTTCTGGCTCTCTGCATAGCTACTGGTCTGTCTTAGAGATTCTCCAGGTTGGGGAAGAGGTGGGGATCCTATGTACAACCCTCAACCAAGTTCAATTTAACTTGTTTTCCCTCTGTTCTATCATCCATATGCACAGTCCATTGTGGATAGAAGCTATAGAACTGGTGAGGAACATGAAAGAGAACCCGGTAAGAACCCTTTGGATTAATTTTCTGGGTAGCCCATCTCCAATGAACTCTGTTGTCCATTTCACATCAGACCCCTGAAATTCTACAACCCTCCTAACAAAATCTCAGCAGTCAATCTGGCCTGGTTCTTCAACAAAAGATCCTTTGTTAATGACTTACTAGAAGACAGTAAAACAAGCTCCTCCTTTCATTTTCTTCAGTGTAGACCTCCCATCAGCGAACAGACCATGTGACTTCCTATTTAAGTAGTACAGAGATATTGCCTAAAATGACATAGGATTGGGTTAGAATCCTGAATTCTTTCCCTTATAATCCTGTGGTGGTTCCAAAGGCACATAACACTCCCAAAGAGCAATTGTTTCTAAACAAATGATTTACAATAGTTTTTACTACCCTAGCTGTAAAACAAACAAACCAAACAGTAGTTTTTACAACCCCAGCTGTAAGATGGGGTTAATAAGAGTCCATAACTTATGCTTTAGAAAGTATTAAATGACATGTATGATGTGCCTGTCACAGTCAATGCTCACTACACAGGAGAATTACGCTACTGCAAATTTTCACTTTCTTTTGGCTTCCATGAACTTTCTGTAGCATGCATGCAGAAACATTGCATCTTAGACACAAATTATTAAGAATTTCCTTTTATATCACAATAAATCTCTTCTCTCCTCCTCCTCCTCCATGTCCCTGGGCATGTATCAAATAAAAACCCATCTAGATACCAAGATGATGCCAACCTCATCCTGAGCCAGGACCAGTAGGATCAAAGGCAGCAGACTTCTAGCATTCAGAGAAGCTCAGGCATTAAGAAAAGGTTACATTGGAACAATGACAATTGGAGGAATTTTATGCCATAACTTGGTTCTTCCCTGAAAAGAGAATTTTAGATTTCTAGAATAGTCAAAATATTCTGAAAAAAAAAAACTGGGAGGGTGGTGGCTGGATTCAAAACTAGAGAACTCATAGTTAAGAAAACTGGAGTTCCAAGAAGACATGTGACCTGCCAAATTCACACAGAGGTAAAATGGAATGTTACAGAATCACAGGTTTTAAAGGACTCCATGCCTTTCTTAAAGATTAAATTGGAAAACCACATTTTGCCCCCAAATTCATCACTTTCATTATAGAAATATTCTAGGAAGATAAAACTATATTTTTAAAACCACCCTTATCCAGAGACCAATCTATATTTTGTTTCATAAGAGTTTTGAAACACACATATCTATATACATTTTTAATAAAATTAATTATTTAATTGTTAGAAAGTTTCTCTTGATTGATTATCAGTCATACAAGGTTCATCACCCATCTGTTCATCAGAGCACATTTCCTGCCTCCAATCTACTTACATTTTCTAGAACATATTTATATGGTATCACTCATGTTAAAGTAGAATTACTAAAATCTTTATTTAATAAATGATTCCCGAACTCAACAGCTACATTTTCCTGCATGACCATCATGATCAAAGTGATAATGTGTTTATTGTATGTGTCATAGTTTACACAGAAATGTCCCACTATGGATCTGGATGCTTCTTTTAGTTTTTCACTTTTTTTATTAACAAGTTTATTAACAAGATGTGGATCAAGTGAAATAATAAACACCCTAGAATAGAAAAAGCAATCCCTATAAAAAGGAATATGGAGGCATTACTTTCCCCAATTTTTTTTTGGTTTTTGGGTCACACCTGGCAGTCCTCAGGGGTTACTCCTGGCTCCATGCTCAGAAATTGCTCCTGGCAGGCACTGGGGACCATATGGGGCACGGGGATTTGAACCGATGACCTTTTGTATGAAAGGCAAATGCTTTACCTATGCTATCTCCCGGGCCCCACTTTCTCCAATTTTAAGCTGTATTACAAAGCAATAGTTATCAAAAGAGCATGGTATTGAAGTAAAGACAGACCCTCAGATCAGTGGAATAGACTTGAGTATTCAGAGAGTGATACATAGACATACAATCATCTAGTTTTTATATAGGAACAATAAATGCTGAATGGAGCAAGGAAAGCCTCTTCAACAAGTGCTTTTGTCACAATTGGTTAGGAAGTAGTAAAAAAAAAGAGCGAACTCAGACCCCCATCAAACACCATGTACGAAGGTAAATACAAATGGATTAAAGACCTTGATATCAGATCTAAAACCAAAAGGTATATAGAACAACACGTAGATAAAACAGTCATGACATTGACAGTAAAGGCATCTTTAAGGAGAACTCTCAAAACAAGTGGAAGCAGAGATAAATAGATGGCACTATATTAAGCTGGGAAGCTTCTGCAACTCAAAAAAAAATAGTGCCCAGAATACAAGAGTCACCCACTGAGTGGGAGAAACTATTCACCCAATACCCATCAGATAAGGGGCTAATATCTAATATACAAGGCACTGACAGAACTTTACAAGAAAAAAACATCTAATCCCATCAAAAAATGTGGAGAGAAAAAAAGACACTCTGTGAAAGAAGAAATACAAATGGCTAAAAGACACATGAAAAAATGTTTCACATCACTAATCATCAGGGAGATGCAAATGAAAACAACTATGAGGTACCATCTCATGCCACAGGGATTGGCAAACATCATAAAGCATGAGAACAAGCAGTGCTAGCAGGATGTCGAGAAAAAGGAACACTTTTTTTACTGCTGGTGGGATTGCGGTCTAGTCTAACATTTATGGAAAGAGATATGGAGAAAGAACCAAGATGCCCTAATGAAACTGTGGTACATATATACAATGGAATATCATGCATCCGTCAGGGAAGATGAAGTCATGACATTTTCCTATACATGGATGTACATAGAATCTATTATACTGAGTGAAATAAGTCAGAGGGAGAGAGATAGAATAGTCTCAATCATCTATGGAATTTAAGAAAAATTAAAGACATTTTTGCAATAATTCTCATAGACTAAAGAGAGGAGGACTAGTGGGTCCAGCTCATGACATGAAGTTCACCACAAAGAGTGAAGAGTGCAGTTGGAGAAATAACTACATTGAGAACTAACTTAACAATGTGAATGAATAAGTGAAGTAGAAAGCCTTTCTAAAGTACAGGAGGCGTTGGGGTATAGAGCAGGGAGATTTGGGACATTGGTTATCGGAATGATGCACTGGTGAGAGGGGTGTTCTTTACATGAAGGAAAAGTAACTACAATCATATTTTTCATTACAGATTACAGTGCTTAAATATATTAATTTTAAAAAACAAGTTTTTGTACATCATCCATTTGGGGTGTGGGGGTGGGTTGGGC
Source organism: Crocidura indochinensis (assembly GCA_004027635.1). Classification (NCBI taxonomy): domain Eukaryota; kingdom Metazoa; phylum Chordata; class Mammalia; order Eulipotyphla; family Soricidae; genus Crocidura; species Crocidura indochinensis. Next base: position 31,248 of record PVKC010001320.1, on the reverse strand, counting down.
CACAGCCTGTGACGTTCTGAAGTTACTCCAGGCTTTGTGCTCAGAAATCACTCCTGCTTGGGGGACCATATGTTACACTAGGGAATCAAATCTTGTCCCATCCTAGGTCAAACACATGCAAGGCAAATGCCCTTCCACAGCACCACCACACTAGCCCCTATATAGTCATTTTTGAACAAATGCTATTAAAACCTCCATGTATTCCTGTTTTCTTAAAATTACTTGGGGTGGGGGAGAGATAGCACAGTGGCGTCTGCCTTGCAAGCAGCAGACTCAGGACCTAAGATGGTTGGTTCGAATCCCACTATCCCATATGATCCCCAGTTCTTGTCAGAGGCTATTTCTGAGCAGAAGCCAGGAGTAACCCCTGAGCACCAACGGGTGTGGCCCAAAAATTACTTTTGGGGAACTAAATGTTTAAAAAGGGATTTTAAATAAAATTATGTTTTTTCAAATTAGGTGCTAGAATAGTTACTGAACTTTTGATAAACATAATACATTCTGGGGGCCGGGCGTTGGCACTGAAGATAAGGTGCCTGCCTTGCCAGCGCTAGCCTAGGACGGACCGCGGTTCGATCCCTTGGTTTCCCATATGGTCTCCCAAGCCAGGAGCTACTTCTGAGCGCATAGCCAGGAGTAACCCCCGAGTGTCACTGGGTGTGGCCCAAAATCCAAAATAAAATAAAATAAAAACATAATAAATTCTTTCTTTCAAAAAGAAGTAAGTAGTGTGATTTTATGCGGTGGGTTATAAAATTTTAAAAGCACTGGTTCCAATTCTCACCATTCTGATTTTATGTTGTTTCCTGTTCCCCCCTTTTCCAGCTACTTGACTTTGAAAAAGACTGGAAACTCATCAATGTGTTCATCAGTCATGCTCATGAATGTCACCTATGTCCAATTGCTGGCCAGGTAAACTAGAGGCACAGGGAACAGGTTTGCCAGTGTGGGTTTGGCACCAGAGTAAATGAGTAAAACCAGCTTGACAAATACTATCATATTGAGAATATGTTCATTACTATGGATAATAGAGAAAATTCATCCCCAAAAGTCCAGGAAACCTACTAGAGATAGACATATTTCATTTCTCCAATCCACTCTTCCTTCATTCAAGAATCCCTTCATTTTATTTCCTGGGAACAAGAAATGAAATAGTTGACTCATTTTTATGAATATTGGTGACTTTATAGAAAGTCATTCTTTATAGAAAATCAGAGGGAATATTTAGACATCTTGACAGTTCTGCCACAAAGAGCAAACAGATTTCTTTGAGAGCCTAAAGCTGGTTGCTATTCCAGTCATGTGAGTTAGCCTAATGGCACTATCCTCTCGACCCCCTTCCAGGGCCTCTATAAGTCATGCATGACTATGAAAATATTAAATTGAGTATGTATCATAGACTACTAAAGATGACTTCCAGAATGATATCTAGATTTTGTGTTACATTTGATAGTGGAAATATATAATGTCTATGTTAATTGGAAGGTAACATCAAAGAAAAACCACTTAGAAGAAAATAACAAGAAGATGGATAAAGATTGTTATAAGAAAGCCAGCATCAAAACACATAAAAAACTAAATTATATCAAACGTATATAGTATATATTGACATTATATAATTGCATAGTATATAATACTCTGTATCAATATATCAATATCAACATGTTATATATCAAATATAATTATATCAATTACATCAAATGGGAATAATACTGATTATTCCTATAGGAAAATTATGACAAATTCCTTCACATTAATAATGTGTTTAAATTTCAATAGCCTGGAACATCCCTATGAAATAACACTTTATTAAGAAAAAAATGAAGTACAACTTGCTACTGCTTAAAAGAGTTAAACTTGAGGGGCAGTGCCAAGAATAAAAGAGATAAATTTGAACTTATGATAAATACAGATTTACAGTGAAAGATTAAAAAGCATTCATATCAAGGGTAATACAAAATAAAGCAAGGATGACCATACTTGTATGAGACCAACCAGCATTCAAACAGTGGCATAAATATTCTTTCACATGAAGTATTAACAAGTTAAAATCCTTTCTGAGGTTTAATTACTCTTACACTGTACACTTTAAATATATAATATGATACATCATATATGATGTAATATAAAGGTTTCCGATTGGTGAAAGCACCAACTACGTTTGCATCTCTAGTTTCTGGTAGACCTAAGGAACCTTAAACCCAATGGAAATTGTGTTCCTCCTTTAAATTCTATTTTCACCTGCTAACAGTGAGTCCATCTGAAGTCACATGTATGAAGTTTTGGGTTTGGTCCTTAGAAACACACACACACACTTTACCAACAGTTGAATAGAATGCTAATAATTATACTTTCATGGCATGATCTTTTCATTTGAAGGAGTTTTCCTTTTCTTTTTTTTATATATATATTTTATTTAAACACCTTGATTACATATAATTGTGTTTGCGTTTCAGTCATGTAGAGTGGAGTTTGCCTTTTCATGGTAAATAGTAGGCTAAAGTTGATTCAAAAATGCTGTGAAAAGTCTGGGAAATGCACAGTTGTTTGTGAGAAACGGATTGGAATTTGTCCTTTGTAACTATAATGTCAGCCCAGGGAAGGGAGCAGAAGGTGAAGAAAGTACATGCCAATAGCTAGACTGTCCGTGTTCCCAAACCCCATTTCTAATCTCTTCTTGGCACACTTTTCCTCCCACAGAACAGGTTCATGAAAAGCGCCACCAACAAGCTGGAGAAAACCATGGACTATCTGCAGCAGGAGGTGAGGCTCATTCCTGTGAGTGCTTGTGACCAGATCTCATAAATAATAGGGTTGGTGGGACGCATTCTACAAGAGATAGTCTTTGACTGAGAACTCAGGCCACGGAGAGAACTGTGATCTCACTGTGCTATATACCTCACTACCCTAAGGTTTTTAGATGTCTGTCTAAAGGACACTTTCTTGGCATTCCTTGCTAGGATGAAAACTGCAGATTGTAAATCTCCTGGGATGCTCTTTGCTTCTCATATCCATTCCACGTTCTCCCCACTTGGAAGGAGGCTTTCTGTCAAATTGCTACCACCCAATCAATAGGGTGGAGAAGACTACAGTTCTGCAATGTCTCGGGTGAAAGTCCAGAATTTTTAAGTTACTATTTTTAAGTATGAATGAGTCCATACTTGGTTGCTCAGGGATTATTTATGACTCTATGCTCAGAGCTCACTCCCGGTGGTGCTCAAGGCATCTTATTTATTTCTGAGGATCTAAGCAAGATCACCTACATGCAAGGCAGGAATTTCCCTGGTCTATTTTTCTGGTACAGAGACCAAAGTTTGTAGAAATGCCACCACTTATCTTTCTAAAGGGTCGCAAGAGGCCAGTCCATTTCATAACTGAGCCAAGGATTCCAGAAAGATCTCAGTCAGGGCTGCTGACTTTACAAGTGCCCAGTCTCTTCCTTGTCTCCTTGTAGGTCCCCAGAGCCTTCGTGAATCTGGTGGATCTCACTGATATTCTGGAGCCATTTACCTTATCTGAGAGTGGGACTCAGGGCAGGTAAGTGGTGCAATGCAATAGGACTATGCTTTCATGATTGGCTGTCGTGATTCAGGATCATGGGGAGGTTCAGCATAACCTGGGCTCATACTGACATGATAGCTAAATGACAGAGGCCCAGAAGGATTCAGGTTCCTATAAAAGATTTATAAGAAACAGTCCAGAAAAGGTCTCTGCCTAGTGGGCCTTTGTGAAGTGAATTATAACATAAGGATGTGGGATGGATATCAGGTGATAGATTACTTTCTTAGAAACCTGGGGTTCTAATTCATATCTACATTAAAAATTGATATGTACATATAATTTAAATAGACATAAGAAATTGGGAGAAGGGAAATTAGAGGACTATGGGGAAAGAGAAGAGAAAGATAAGTAGAGGTTGAGGGGAAATGAAGTAAATGAAGACTCTCTTCTGGTTGGGGAGTTGCCAGAAGGCTGCTATGTCTTCCTCCTCCTAAATGATTTCAGAGTTTGGCCAGGATGAAGCTGAGATTTCTTGCTGTGTATGTCTGAAGCCCTAGATTTAACCCGTGCAATACATGAGTGCACATGCATTAAAAAAACATGCATTTGCATTATTAAAATGACTAGTTTCATATGGTGAGACTCAAATGGTCTCATAGAGTGAGGCCCAGCAGGACTAGTTTCTGGTAAGAGCTTGTCACAACTAGTTGTGCAGTGCAGGTAGACTAGAGAAGGAACCACTATGACAAAGATAGTTGGAAATGATCACTTTGGACAAGAACTGGGTACTGAAAGGAAATATGCATAATACCCTAGCAGTAACAATATTGCAAACCACAGTGTCTAAAAAGAAAAAAATGGAAGAGAAGGAAAGTATGAATAAAATAAAACTTATTGAGAGTCTAAAAATGAGTCTGATGGCTGGACATATAACTCAAAGGGATGGAGTTCAACTTTTGCCCATAGAAGGCCCAAATTCAATCCCTGGCACCTCACAATTTCCTGAGTACTTCTGGGAATGATCACTGAGCAATTTGTTGGGGGGTGCTGCTGACTGGTAAAGAAGGTATGCCTCCTCCCCACCAAAATAAAAATCAATACACTCAGAAATATTACTTTTGTAACTAGGAATGAGTGTAGATTTTCTGAACAGAGCTTGATTTTCAAGGACTTCAAGTTTCTCTTTTTAACAGAATAGAACAGTTTCCACATTCATGATTGTAAAATTTCTGCTGTTGCACTAGAAATGGGGGTATATGTGGCAAAAGTCAGAGCAGGGATGACAGGAGTTGATGGCATGGAAAATAAAGGGAAGAGATGAGAATGAGAGCAGGAGAGAGGGGAGGGGAAACTGAGGTAGTTTCGTGTGGGTGGTACATAAAAGGAGATAAGTAGTTCAGGATTGAGTGAACGTCATGCTGCATCCTTTGTCTGTGCATCCTTACTCTGAGGGAAAGGCAGATATGCAGTCCTCCACAACATGCCATCCACCTTGCATTTAATTTTATCCTTTTCTTCCTTGCTTTCTTGCTTGTAGACTTCCAGGTTCCTCATAGCTAAGGCCAGTGTCACTGTCCCTGAAACCCAAATATAGACTGAATCAATAAAAAAAAACCTTCATCAATGCTGGATTTTTTTAATATAGTGTAAGAAGCTGGCAGCTGGGTAGTTTTCAGGGCGCATTTGGAACTTTCCCTTGCAATTCTGCTCAGTCCCTGCACAGGATACATAGAAGACATGCACTTTAACCCAGGTACCATTTTTGTCCCCCATTCTGTCTGATTATACCTACAGCAACAGCTCAAAGTTCTGCAGGTGCTCAGAGGAGATGGTCCTGTCCAAGGATATGGCACGGTGGTCCTATCAGGTAAGCCCTCTCGGGAAGACTACATGAAGGCTCCCAGGTGTGGGTGATTATGAAGAGCAGGTATGATGGAGAGAAAAGTGGAAAAGGGAACAGATGTCTTGAATAGGACATCTCCAGCTGGCAATAGGACAAGAGTCAAAGCCTAAGGAGAGCCATCTTAATTTCCTTCCTGTTCAGGACTCCTATTCCTGTGTGTGTGAGTGGAACTAACACCACATGCGGTGAGATTAGGTTGTCATTTTTTTGGCTAATAATGTTGAGTACATTTGAGATTTTTTCTGAAATACTTGTGGTCATCAATCCTGCTTGGAACACTGCTTCTACAACTGTTCTAAGAAACTAAGATAAAAGACATAGAATAGTTCCAGATTGTAATTCAGGGGAAAATGAAAACTTTTGGAGACTAGCCTTCTAGGATAGAGAGGAAACTCAAAGAATATACATGGGATGTAAATGCCCTTGTTCCTGTGAACAATCTGCTTCAAGTGCACTTCATAGTGATGGCTTTAAATATGAATTGCTTTTCACAATAAAAGCTATTCCCTCATTCCAGAAATTGGGTGCACTTTGAATGCCTGTTTAACTGGTGAATCCTTGCACATAGTCCTTGAAGAGAGTCTGGAAGCCTAGCCTAGTTGATACGTGACAGTTTCCTTACCTTCCCTAGAAATTATTTTTTTCTATCTAATGTGGAAAAATGGATCCCAACTCAGTGTCTTAAATATTGTAGAAGAGAGAAGGCTCATAAATTGCCTAGACTTTGATACGGCATGTTTTGGTGAGCCAAGTAGGAGGCACGATGGTGACAGCACCAGAAGGAATCCTGAGCTCTTGATTCTTTACTTTCATTTCAAGCAAACCTGGGAAAGGGTCTTGGCCTCCAGCAAGTACAACAAGAAGGACTCCTTCGCTGTGGTGTTCCAGCCGTTCTTCTACGAGACAGACTGGGTGAGCCTGGGCCCCTTCTCCTGGAGAAAGCTCCACACTGTTGCCTTCTTCAAGGCCCAGAATATGCCTTGTAGCCGGAAAGTATAGAGAGTGAGAGAGTGATAATTCTTGCATTTCCAGAAAAATTTCCCAAAAGGCTGTAAGCCCCTGGGGACAGGTTATCAGTAGCAGGATAATCCATGGACAGCTGTGGATCTCCCTGATGCTTACATGCTAGAATGGAAGGAGGACAAAGATCTCCCTGTCTCTCCTTCTAGTCAATCCACACACTCAAATATGCCAAACTACTGTTCCTTCTGCTTAATTTCCTTACAGGGAACACCATGATATCAAAGAACAGCCACATGCTCTGACCCTGCAGGACTAATTCCAAATGACAGTCTTAAAAGTATTTGATCTTGGATGGTAGGAGGAGATAAAAAGAAAAAAAAAAACAAATTGCATGAGGTCCAATATTACTGCCAGAAAGTGAGAGATTTAGAATGTCAGAGATTCCCTATCCTCAGAGGTGAGTGCACACAGACTCTTAATTGACTTTTCTTTCAGAATGAGAAGCCTCTACAGGACCCCAGTGGACTGGGTTTGCACCTCTGGAACAGCATTGTGAGTTTCTGGTATCCTTAAAAACCATCATGTTGGCTATTGGAGGAGGGTTGACTGTAGAAATGGAAGGGAGGACCCTACTGCCACTTCCCTCTTCCCATTGCCCTTACTTCTGAGCTGAGCTGAATGGAAGCAGAATACAAGGACAAGGAGAATGAACCACTATGGATCTCCAATATGCATTTCATATATCTAAAGTCAATGAGAGTTTCCAAGTATTGGCTGTCAGTCTCATCCCCTAGGGAGATAGTCTTCCTGAAACTTAGTGGTAAGATAATGCGATTCCACCAATGATCCTATCCCAGTGACTGTGTTCATTGACACTAATATTTCACAAAGAGGCTTTGGAAGTCCAGACTGGTGCTCACTATGTATATGTGTATATAGGCTTCAAAGCCATGAAGACACTGTCCCAACCTCAAGACACCTCTCACAAATTAGGTACTAAGTGTCTCAGCTACCAATCTACAAAACCCAAGGCACATTCCCTGCCATTACTTATTGCAGCCCAAGTATGTCACTCACTCCTTGCCCATGGGAAAGACTCCCATACACTTGCTGCCATGCTCACAAGGCCTTAGAGTTCCTGGGATGTTCAGTGTTAGAGCATGGAAGAAATGAATTCTAAAACAGTAAAGACTTGTTGGACATGTGAGTGCTCATGTTGAAATACTGTCTCCCTACAAAATTAACACAAATACTAGAATTTAAGAAACAGACACGTGATTTCCCCACTGTGAATTCTCAATCTCACTCTCTCTCTCTTTCCTTGTTCCTTGGCTTTACCCCTGCTCACCCTATCTCTGTCCCTTTCCTCAACTGATATGCTTGACCAGCCACCATACACTCATGCCTTAAATACAGATTAAACAAACAGTAGGATGGGGAGTGGATTGAGTACCACCCCAGAGAGTCCCCAAGTGTAGATTCTGTTTACAGAAGGCTTTTAACTGCTTCAACAAGGCCATTTCATATGAACTATAAATGTTCATTTCTCCTCTCCATAGCAAATTCTCTGTGAGCCATTGGTCATACTCTTTTGGTCACACTATTAGTCATACTCTTTTATATGTAGTGGTTGGTTTTATTTAAATAATAAAATATGGAGATGGATGGATGAACGGACCTTTTTCTGCAGTCCCAGGCCACGTGACTCCAACTCCATTAGCCGGAAATATCAGTTTTATTTGCCCTTGCCATCAAGTGTGGCCTATATCATAAACCTATTTAAGCACATGCCATTCTAAGCTTGAACTGCCTCTTAATTCCTTTCAGCCATCTTTTCTCCTCTGACCTTCATCCAGGTAAATCCCATTTTGCCCCTTAGGCAAAACCTATTATAATCTCCCCAAGACCCCTCCCAGGAAAGAGAGGGTCATGCAGGTAGAGTTACACATAGCAAGACCCATAGCAAGACCCCTCCCAGAAATAGGATGGTCTTGCAGGTAAGATCAAGTTACACAGGAAGAATGGAGTTACAGTTGGTAATAGTCATTACCTTTCTGGTCATGCCTCTTTCACAGTGTTCCTATTTCCACTCATTCCTCAATTTCTAGACATTCACATCACATTTACTCTGAGTTTCAGGATATAAACGAGAGAGAGAGAGAGAGAGAGAGAGAGAGAGAGAGAGGGTTCTCTCTGATAAGATGTGGAGGATTCACAACAAAAGTCACCTCGAAAAGAGCACAAAAACTCTATAGTGTTGACCATCCCTCACATTCTTCCTTCCTCTCCTCTGAGACAATGGCCAGCAGGGAGGAGAATGACAATCCAACTGAACTGAATAACTGGTTGTGTGGTCCTGAGATGCTACCGGAAGTTGAATGACGCCCTGCGGGTTTTAGTTGGTTCCCAGCCATTGATGTCCTAGTCCTAGTTTAAACTCACTTTGCTCATTTGTCCTTAGCAAGTCAGGAGGCTGAAATAGATATCACTAATTCTTCTCATTGAACTGAGCCTTTCCTCAAGCAGCTCAAGAACTTGTCTCCCATCATTCCTTAAAATACTGAAAGTCACTTCAGACCCCACAATTTCTGACTCAAGAGATCTGGGATCTGTGTTGAAAATGTGTATTTCCGATGCATTCCAGATAATTCTGATATTCAGGACTAGGGTCAGAATCTGAAAACTGGTACAGGCTCAGAACACTACCTTGCTTTGCAGCACCCACAACACTGCCACTACAAAACCTTCCTGTTCTAAACATCAGTTTCTTTTTCAGATGGAGCCAGCAGGACAGAAAGAAAAGTCTTACAGTGAAAAAGAGGGGAGGCTGGTGAAATGCCCCACTAAGGTAGACAAGGACATGAGGGCTGAGAACCTGGGAGGGAGTTTTTGGGAATTGGAGGACAAGTTCGGGCAATTTACAAGGTTTTTCTGTCCAAGTCATTAGCCCTTGAGAGTGTGAGCTTGGGTACAACTTTTAATGCTTTGAGCACCCAACATGTCATGAAAACTATTTAGCAGAACTAAAGTCCATTTTTCCCTGGTGAAACAATCCTCATCTCACCTGCTCCCAAGTGTTCTGATGTGAAGTTGGGCTTCTTAAATAGGTTCATTATAAGTAGAAGATATACAGTTAGAATATACAATTGCTGAATAAGTGAATGTAAAAATAAAGGAACCTGAATAATTAGATGTCGGTTGTCCTCTCTTGTCAGTCAAGTAGTAGTTTGTTTGATTGATTTGCACAGTATTATTGGTACTAGAAAAGAAGACATATAATTAACTTATCTCTCTGTTTTGACTGCCATGGAGCTTCACATTAAAATTTGTTTCCATAGAAATAATCATTTTATTGTGTCTGCCTGTAGGGACCTCTAGATAAAAGAGCATTTCTTGCTGCTTAAAGCAAACTGGACCTTTGAAAGATGGTAGGGAGTTTCCAAAGGGAAGTCACCACAATGGCAGAGATAAGAAAGGCTGCACAATATTTTCTGCACAGCTAAATGGATATCAAACTAGTTTAGGTAGTGGTCTATGAAAAATCCTGATGCTGAGACCTTAGGGCTTTGTGGCTAATTATTTTTCTCTACAGGAGCATCCCTATCTATTCACCTATGAGAATAGCAACTACATGCCCAAGCTGGCAACGAATTACCCTATATTTAAGGTAAAAGTGTTTTTCTTTTATTGATAATGAATGCACCTAATCCATAGCCATGCATTGTGATGGGTCTCTGGGACCTTTCATGGGCATCTTGGGAAGAGGGAAGATAATGGGGTAAGAAATGAAACCAAAACATGGAGGGTCATAGATTTCACAAGTGAGTTTCAAACAGGAGGGACTGTCTCAGAGTGTCTCAGCTCTTGTTTAGCTCATGAATTACTGATACTGTCAAGACTACATAGGTGCACCCTTTAATCCCCAGAGGAATGAACATCCTTATTAGAGTATGAGAGCTAAGAAATAAGAGAATTTAGTCCTAACACTACCAATACCCCTCTTTATGTCAAAGAAGGGGAAGTCTCATCAACAAGCTGAACACAATGCTGATAATTGGGTCTCCACTCAATGCACCAGAGACCAACCATAAAGACACCTGCTTTATCATCTTGTCCCACTTTCAAACTAGCATCACCTCAATGAGCAATCATGTGTCTGACTCCTAATATGAGGGAACTGTCTCTGGGATCCAATTGCACCTTTGTTAGTTCATTGTTTTGTCTCTGGGAAAGGGAATTAATATTACTGGGCCTTGTTTAGATAAGAATTGAGAACGATTCATATTCCTATATCACTAGATTGTCACTAAATATCTGGAAAGACAAAGCTCATCTAAGAATATCTGTCAGGCCATGAGTTTTATATGCTTTTCTCTTACTATCACCTGATAAGTGGAAATCACATGTTTTTAGAACCTATATAATGTAGACCTACTGGAATCACAGTTGCCCAATGACCAGTAGTTCAGGCAGTGCTATGAGAGAAGATGGGAGCATATTATAGTTTTGAAAAATCAAATAAATACAATTGTTTGGCCAAAGGGACCTGGGCATCATGACACTGATCTGAAATCAGTGCACAAATTAAGTAGCACTATGAGAAAAAGTTCTATAGGCATCCTGGAAATAGCAACAAAAAGAACAACAAAACTAATGGAGAGAATTGAAAAAAATGTTTCCCAAAGGTGACCTCAGCCTTGTAGTATTGGCTGTGGTCATACCAGTGAACTAGTGTGGGGTCATTAGGGAAAGGAAAAACTTGCTTAGGAATGGCTTGGCATGAAAAATAACAAGAGGACCACAGTAGCTTCAATTTTGGGGGGGGGGGGCTCTTAAGTCATGGTAACGATGCATTAATTCAGCAAACCAGAATGCACAGAACATCTCCAATGCACCTTTGCAGGCTTTAGATTTACATAACAGACATATCCTCCAGTCTTCCCTGAGTATTCTGCTAGGTAGAAACACATTAACATGGATGTAAAAGAGCCCTTCTGGAGAGCTTCACAAGGTTGGTGGAAAGTCCCCTAAACTACAGGTGGGGGACCTACAAAAGCTGTCATCTTTCAGGAAAGATGGGAGGGAATAGGTTAAGATGGAGAGACCAGAAATGAGTTGGAGTTTACCTAGAAAACCTTGAGGATCTCACGGAAGGTTGCAGAAGTAGAAAATGAAGGCTTGAAAACTGCTGCTATTCTATGTCAAGTGGAAGATCCCTAAAAAGACATCCCTGTTTATCATCCATTTCCTACTCTGCTTTCTCCATTTCTGATTTTGTGTCATTTCAGGTAAAAAAATTGTCATTCCATTGTCCTGACATGACTCCTTCTAAGACTGTTCCCCAATCAGGTACAAGATTTCATAAAATATGTTATTTAAATTTACCTAAGTCTGCATTTTTCATAGGCTCTATCAGTGGCTGAGCCATTGGATCTAGAGATGAGTTGAGAGGGTTTCCCAAGGGATGAGACAAGTTCTGTATGGATCATTTTTAACCAAATCTCTCCTTCCGTTTCCTTAACTGCAATTTGATGATGGTCTCATTGTACAGAAGAACTCACTAAGCATGAGCTGAGTTCAAAGAGCAGAGAGGAGCTGAGAGGGACTTGGGGCTATACTGATATAATATAGTGGGGAGGGTGATTAATTACTTTGCATGCGTCCTACATGGGTATGATAATCAGCATCTGATAGGGTTCCCCGAGTAACACCAGGAGTAATCCCTGAGTGCAGAGTCATGAATAACCACTGAGCACTGCCAGGTGTGAGTCCAGACACAGCAAAGGAAGAAGGAATTTGAGGAAATTAATAGTATTAGTAGTCCATAAAATATGAATATATTTTCCAAAACTTAAGAAGACCTTAGAAGAAAAGCAAAACCCACATCCTCATGATCATCGTAAGCATGACTTGTAATAATTGCACAATATTGTAAAGGACAGGTGAAATTTTAATTGAAAATATCATAGCGAATGAGAAAGGTGGCCACTTTCTAAATATGTTTAACCATTTTAACATGTTCATATTCTTGCTTATAAAGGATCACTCACTTGATCATTGACCTTTTTTCACTTGTTGATTCACTTATTAAATAATGTCCAAACTATCTGTACCTTCCAAGATAGAATATTAACTTTAGAGGTAACCACAGTGCCTAGTATGATCCTTTCATTATGCAAATAATTATCATCTGATTGTCCCCTTTGGATGAGAATTTAAAGGCAGAAATGTACAATCAATTAGTCTGTATGTGCTGAGTCTTTCCATTCTATGCTAAGCTTTCACTGTAACATGACATTGAATGGCCAGACTAAGAGTAAATTCATTTTAGCCTCCTAGCTAAAAGATGAGTATGAGCCTAAACTCCAGAGATTAAAAGAAATAGACCACAGAGAGCAGAAACAGAAGATTATAGGTAAACCTCAGCAATGATTCACAGGATTGGAGAGAAGCCCAACAATGTGTGAAAACTTATGGATTTGAGTCTCAAATAAAGAAACACAAGCATGCAAATATTTTTATGATCTCAGAAGCTTTACATGGAGCATTACAAAAGCTCTATTCATAGCAAGATGAAAATCACCTCCAAAATGCAATCATTGATTAGCTGCATGGAGAGAATGTGGTTTATCTGCACATTATAATAATAGACTGACATGAGTAATAGCTCAGCAGGTAGAATATTTGCCTTGCACAGTCAATCTGTATTAGGGTTCAAGTTGATGCCCAAATTGGTGCTGAAGATTAAAGACCACCTCTAATAATGCAAGTTGCAAAAGGGAGTTTATTCGGCTAGCCATCCAAGTACCATCCACTAGTGGTTGTGACAAGGGTCCCAGTCAAATTTTTCAGCAGTTTATATAAAGGTTTACAAGCTTTAACTATTCAAGCATTATATTGCTTTAATACAAGAATTCAAGCATTTTATTTACTTGAACAGAAAATATATTAAAAATTACATCATACTTAGGGTTGATATTTCAACTTATTTCTGACTTAACTTTTTGTCAGGGGTTCCTTCTCTGGTGGAACATTTGAACCTTCCTACTTCCTTTATTTTAGCTGAAAAGGGAGAGTCCTGCCCTTTACAGGGTACATTTTGCAGTATTTTCTTTGGTCTAACACCCTCTGGCTAGAGCAGTGCTCAATTATTTTCTGTTATGACCCCCTAGGAAGAAGAAAACATTTTGACCCCCCCCCAGCACAACTGTAAATAGTATATTTATTTAAAAAAACTTTAACCTGCAAAACAAAATATATAAAATAATTTTAGGTGATTTTTTAATCAGAGGTAATGTCTGGATGAATGGCTACAATGAGCACATTTTGCATTGCATAGCTTTTCAAAGTGGGCTTTGAAGCAAGACACAGCAACTCTCAGCTACAGAGACAGAGTCATAACACGGGGCTTAGCTTGTTATGACAGTGTTTGCTGAGGTCCAACGCGCTCCTCCGGGGGGTGGGGTGCACCCCACTATTTGAGAAGCAAATGGGCTAGGGGGAAGTTTTAGAGTGGAAAAATATTTTACAGTGTCTTAACACTAACACATTGGCCCGAAGCTCAGGGGGCTTTGATTTTTACAGCTAAATTTGATCCCCAATATCTCATATATTATCCCCAGCCTGCTAGGAATAATTTCTGAGCAGAGCCAGGAGTAACCCCTGAGTGCTGTTGGATGTAGCCCCCAAAGCCAGAAAAATAACTGCAATGATTTAGTGTGAGTAGAATGGTACATTTTGAATGCCTTATGCAAAGTCAAAAAAGCCAGGCACAAAGGTCTACATATTATATTATTCCATTTATAAGAAATCACTATAGATAATAATATACTGAAAATAGCTTAGTGTTTTCAGAGGAAGAGGTGAGAATGAGAGTCTGCTCATTGGCTTACTATCTTGCCTGAAGAGGATTCAAATGAGGAGAAGCTAGAGTGATGTGTTTGTGAAACATTGTAAATGCACTGAATGGTTTTTGACTGAAAATAGTTCATTTTAGAGCCAGACCCTGGTTTTATGCTTGATATCTCTGAGCAACACCTGGAGCAACCCTGAGGGCTGTGTACATCAGGTATAGCAAAAAGCCCTACCCAAATTAATTAAAATAGTTCACTTTATATTTTTTGAAATTCACCCTGATTTTTAAAACATTAGGCTATAAGAGTATTTTCCTTTTTACCATATAGTAAGAAAAGTCATGTTTCATTAAAATGATCTAGCGTTAGATCTTAGGCTCATTACGAACTGGCCATGTTCTCACCACAACCCGATATTCTTCCTCCCAAATCCCACTGCCAGGAATATCATTGTTTGTCTTCTGTCCACCTGGGACACTAGATTTCAATTAACACCAACACACATTGCTCCTAAACCCACCAAGCCTTCTTATTCCCCAAACCATCATGTCCCTCATGTATGTGCTCCAAGGGGAGGCAGCAGCATCCAGACACCAGGCTGCTATTATTGAGTCTCAGAACAATGATGGCTTTTTATTTACCTTTTTTTTTCATAAAAATTTTATTGAAGACAAAGATATAAGAAGTAGAAGGTGCAATTACAGTGGGAAGGCAATCAGCTATAAACAGAATTATCAAAGAAATCCACTTGCTGACAACTTAATTTTGAATTTTCATCCAAAAAGCATTTAAAAAATAAAACAAAATACATGCACATTTACTTTGTCCCTCGAGGCCCTGATTGTAGTACATTATAACATTTATTAGCAGTACACAAAGCTATCCAAAACAACAAATTTTATGCAAGTCCTTTACCATTAAAAATTATAGTATTGTTGACACAGTTGATCATAATACATTATTTCATTAAGGATGAGTCAAAAGAGCACACCAAAGATGGTGTTAGTGTGGAAATTGCTTGCATAGGCCCAGAAAAATATAGGGGGTATGGGAAGAAAAAGCCTTGGCCTAAATACAAGGAGACCTTACCCCTGAAGTTTACTGGCATAAGACCAGCTCTAAGCTCCAGGCATATTAGGTTGCCCAACCCAAGTCATTGTCTGTAGTGCCAATAAAGTTTTATTTTTCATAGAGTCACTGTTGTTGGGGTCAGTAGGCCATTACCTACTTTTTAAATCAAAAAATAATGCACTGATATTCTGAAGTTTACCGTGCTATTTATAATATGGAAACAAGGCAAATTCCCAACTCCAGATGATTGCATCAGAAGTTGTGGTAGATATACACCTTGAAATACTTTGCAGCTCTAAAAAAGATCAATGACCGGCTGCTAGTTTCCTTTTGGACATCAAGTGCTTATTATTATTGCTGTTATTAATAATTGTAATATTATTATCATGTTTTCCTGAAAGCCCTTTGCATCTGCTGGGATGGATGAGCCCTGATCTTGTATTCACCCCTACTTTATTCCCAGTTCACAAACTTAAACCTGCTGATATCAAGGTGGTCACAGCTGTAGGCGATTCTCTCATGGTGAGTTACCTCAGTGTTGAGTGCCCCCAAGTTTTTTAAGAAAGAGTATAGAAAAGAAGGCATAGACTGTGTTAGGACTGGAGAGAGAACATATTTCCATCACGCTGAGTTGTTCCCCACTTGGGTCTTACTTAACCACCTGCTCCTCACCATCCCCAGCCCACTCAAGAATGGGATTCATGCCTTTCAGTTTTTCTCACCTCCATTCTCACCTCCTCATTTCTCCTTTGGCATTAGCACAAAGGAAAGTTCTAAAAGTGGGATCAACTATGGGGAGCAGCTGTGCATGAAGTGACATCACTTTTCAGAGGGGAAGGAGGGAGTAGACATACTCTCTGTTTTTAAGTCACAGTGAGGGTTTTCCATGGATTCAGGAAGAAAAGCCAAGGAAACACTCTCAGGGAAAAGGAAATAGAGACTGAGGCCGTAATAAGTAGTAACTGGGTAACAAGATAGAGTGGCTAACGCAAACTTAAGTTCATCTGTATGTAGCCTCAGAATTCATAGGAAAGCTACAGTCAACCCCTCCCAGAGCCCAGTTTAATTCAATTCTAACCTAGATAGATATTCAGTTCTGAGCTACACGCAATAGGTTGTCTAAATGAAACCACATGTCTCAGTAGCATTCAGAACCACAAGCTGACTCTTCCCCCACAAGTTCAGCTCACAATTTCTTTTCCCTCTGTGACCCTTCTCTGTGGACATTGTCTCATTTCATTTTCTCAAGTCACCCAACAGAGTTTCGATAAAAAGCAAGTAAGGCTGGGTGAGAAGGGAGTTCCCCCAGCGCTAAGTCATATATGCTGGATGCTAACAGTATTCACAGGTCCTGGTTCCAGAGCCAAAGTCCACCCTGGCCGTGCTCATTGCCATTGCAATGATACAGAGATTAACTTTCCTCCTGGTAAAATTGACATCTTCGCTTCCTTGGGCTTAACTTTAGGACCTGTCTGCCTTCTTGTGCTCCATCTCTGAGCCTTCAGGAAAGACCATCTTGGGTGAGGGTGTCCTGCAAAGAGTGTAGCCTCTGTTGTCCAGTGGTATAGCCCACCACTTTATCCTGAGTCCCTGGAATTCTTGGCCATGTCCTCATGTTGGGCAGCCATGCTTCTTTTGCCTGACATTGGCAGTGATGATACTATACCATTGTCTCCCCTGGTCCAGAGAGAAGAGCTTCCACACAGGCTAGGAGAAGGCCTTGCTTGTGTGATGTTCAATCACCTGCTTTCAAGCAGGGAAATTCTCTGGTACAGTGGGAACAGGGGAGTCCAGAAAAATCCAGAAGGAGAAATGGAGAGAAACGTATTCGGCCTATCCCTGTAAGAGATTTTCTGCATGTTTAGTCACTTGCCTAAGCCAGTTTGTCTGATAAGTGTAGCTAAACTGTGGAAGGGCCAAGATCTGCAGTGGTTAGTCTCTTCTCTGAGAAAGCAGGGGGTGTGGCAACACAGTCTACCTAAACTCTGGCTTTAGAATGCACCCGGTTTTCCTGTTAGTCCCAGAACATGCATCTTTGGGTCTGCAGGTCACTCAGACTCTCTTCCTCTCCTTCCCTTTCAGGCAGCTTCTGGAATCAGACCTGGGCTCATCAAAGGTTCCTTGACTGCTTATGAAGGCCTCTCCTGGAGGTGAGTGAGGCTGTGGAAGTCCCTGATGTCTCCTTGTGTCTGGGCTAGGGGACTTCTAGAAAGCCCTAAGGAAAAAGAGTTCTTAGGCCAGGAGATGAAAAAAACAAAACTTTCCTGGGAGCAAGGTGTTGGTCAGATTTGCCCAAGAAATAGGAGAGAAGAGATTGGCATGAATAGGAGGAGTAGAGGATTAAGAGCTAACTCTTCCTTGAGAAACACACTGAGGAGTTGGCTGGCCTGTGGTCTTTGTACCCAAGGGGTATCCTAGGTATCTCTGAATGACCTTGGGAACATGACTCAATCTCTCTGAAGTGATGAGAGATAATCATCCTTCTAGTGCAATGAGTGGCAATTAGAAGCACCCAGCAGAGACGAGCATGAAACAGTTGTTTTCCCTTTCACAATTGAGCAAGTGAGGCTCAGAGAGGGCGAGCAGCCGGCCCCAGAATCACAGGCACCAGAGAGCAAGAAGGGTAGATGGTACCAAACCCTATACGGGGCCTCCTCCCTCCTGTTCTGTCCTTGGAGCCTGTACCTGCTCTGCCACGTTTCCTCCATCCTGTCCTGAGCTGCCCAAGTGGAGAGAGCGCGCAAAGCTATCTCCTGTTCTCAGAACACCCACCTCGGGCCTATTCTGCAGGGCAGGTGCTGGTGTGCTCAGTCTGTATCCTGGCACTGTTGGCAACAACTGGAGCTGGACAGGGCACCCCCAGCATCCCACAGAGTTTAACTGCCCATTTGAGAGAGCTATTGAGATGTTCCCAAATGTTCCTGGCAGAGCATGAGGGGAATATGAAGCGGCAGTAGATTACCCATCCAGCTTTGACTTCCTCCAAATTTTTTGATAGAGAGGGTTTTGGGTCCACAGATAGAGGCTTTCCTCTGTCTCTGCACCCAGAAATTACTTCTGGAAGGCTCAGAGAACCAATTTATTTGGGGGTTGAACCCAAATTGGCCGAGGGCAAGGCTAATCTCCCAGCTGTGTTACCATTCTGGTTCCAATTTACTCTCAATTATGTGAGTTATCTGCAATATGGGCTCCTCCCATAAAATACTTCTTTATTTTTATTTCTTGTCTCTTTCTGCACCCAGCTGGGCTCAGAACTTACTCCTAGATCAGTAATCAGGGATCACTTCCAGGGTCCAGGGATTGAACACCAGAGTTGGCTTTGTGTAAGTCAAGCATTTTGAGGTCCTGTATTATGTTTCTGGTCAATGGGCACCCTTTAAATGGAATTTTCCAAGTCCAACAGGAAGAAAGAGGAGGGTAACCTTATGTATTCATTAATGTCATAACATTGACGGATAGAGTATGTGCGTTCTTGGTGTCTTTGTAGTCTGGCTATGTTCTGCATGTCAGAAGAAATGGCTTTTGAGTCCCCAAATGGGACTCCACAGTACCCAATTTACTCCCCTCAAGAGTTGATTGTGGCTTCTAAAGTCTTTTGGGCTTTGGAAGTTGGAGCTTTTGGTGAGAAGGTGGTGGGTCTGCGGTCTGGGAGCTTATGCTCCAGTTTTTCTACTGAAATGAGAAAAGAGCAAATATCAAATCCACCCCATGTGATTTCACCTCAGTGAAAATCACTGAGGAGGGACATGTTGGATATGACTGGGATATTGCAACATTGCTTTCTCTTTTGACCCCATGATAGCCTTGGAGCAGACAAGAGCCTGAGGAAGATCATCACCCTCCCCAGTGAGTATTGCTCACTTCCTGTATTCACTAGTACTCCCTACATGGAGTCACCAACATGAGAAGGAACAAGAAAGCAGTAAAGAACCTGCAAAGTTAGAGTCACTCAGGGCTACCCCTTGCACTTTCACTCTGCTTTGCTCCATGAGCCCCAAAAAAGTACTTGAGATGTTTTTTTTTCTTTTTTAAGGGAAATTATATTTGTCCAAAATAAGAAATAATCAGAAGAAAAATAAGGGGTCAAGCAAAATCTTAGTGCAAGTCTAAGAAAAGAAACAAGCTTCCCTCTTTACTTATCCATTTGAACAGAAAGTGGGGGTCCATACTGGATCCATGACAGTTGCATGGCAGCACCGTGCTGTTTTCAGCAGTAAGAGATGAGACTATGCAGAGACATCCTGAATTGTTCTATGGTTGTCCTTAAGCTATTTCACCAAAAACTTGCCTAGCATTTTTATGAGCAATTATATTATTGAGGTGCCACTGCATTTTTGCGATATTTAGGTTTCAGATGTGCATAATTATAAAACTGAATCTGTATGTCCAATTTTAAATTCATGCTAGAAGTTTAATTATTAAGTGTTTTATCTATCTTTGGAGATTCCCAAATGGTATTCTGCTAATTTAGGGTGATAAAATGCCAGTAAGATAGATCATATAGATAAAGAAAAGATTTTCTAGAAAGATTCATTATTGAAATTCAAGAACTTATAATAAGGTGCGAATACATTTTTGAGAGCAAAGACTATGGAATCAAGCATTATAAAACTTCCTAAAGAAAAAGTTACATTTTTTTCTCCTGAGTTCACTATTTAAAGAATAGTTCAGTCTAGTTAAAGAAGAATTCTTACAAATTGTTTATATTTGGTCTCAAAATAAAAAATGAAAATTGGAAAATTTCCAATTTTATCAAAGAATATTCTTTAATTTTTCCCTGCCAAAGACCATCCTCCAGATTTCATTCAGAAAGAATACTATGTTGTAAAAGGGAAGAACATTCATAAAGTGCTAGCTAATACTCATATATAGAAAATGTAAAATAACTTTCATTATCCCTCAACAATAACGAGTTTGTATTCCAAAAATGCTCGACCACGGTTTCCTACCACTACAGAGCAATTCTAAAGTCTGCCTGAGGTAGGTATGCCACTTGCTCTCAAGTGGTGCCAACAAAAGAAAAATGTTGTAGTGTCATGGGTATACTTGGTGCAAAGCTACAGTTGGATACTTGTGACAATAAAAGCCCAGTTGTTTCCAGGTCTGTGGGATATTGAAATCAAATCCCCTATCAGACAGCAGCAATCCATCATGGCACTGGTCTGCTAGAGCTCAATGCTATTACTGTGGTTTTGGGATAAGAGCTGATCTAAACCCAATGACAGAGATATGACAGACACAATGGATAAATACTGGTAGAAATGTGTAGTTTACAACAGAAGAGCCTAGAACATACAAAGAAGGAATATGTGTTGGTAATAAGGAACGAATTACAGAAACTTGCTAAATTACTGGTGAATGTCGAGATCATTGTGTTTAATGAAGTTCAAAAAGTCTATTATACGTTTCATAATTTTATTTGCATGACTTAAAACATTCAGAAGAAAAAATATTAGATTAGCTGCGTGGCCAGTTCAGATTTGGAAAATTTTAAGAATGCCTAAAAATGAACAATGAATTTTGGAGATTGACTGCCATATTATGATATAATGATCACAATTTTTGAACCAGTGCCTTAGTAGCAGACTCAAGGCCATTCGATTAGCTGTTTTAAATGGGTGGATTTGTGGGCTAATGGGCTTTGTATTTTGTGTTTAGACTCAGAATATGTAGAAGAAAAGGTCCTTGTTCCTACTCACAGTTGCTCCTCATTGTGCATGATGGCAAATCCTGGATACCAAGAGGTCAACTCTTTTTAGCCAAAGCAATAAGTTGATGACAGTGGGATGGGGTTCTACTATGTCCCTTGTCACCTTGGTGACACTAAGTAAGTCCCTTCCTGTATTTCCAGATATCCTTCGTAAATTCAACCCTACACTGACAAGCTTCTCTCTTGGCTATGGGAACAAATACAATGCTGGAGCCAGGCTAAACGCAAATGCAGCAGGAGTCAGCTCAATGTAAGCTTGAACCACTGGGACAGTCAGCCTTGTCTTCCGTTGACCTGGTGGATGGATGTGGTATAATCAGTACTGAGTGTTTGGGTACTGGAAGGCTGCTTTGGGGGAGAAGTACAATGGTCAAAGACTGAATCTAGGAGGTTCTAGCAATTCCTAGATGTAGGAAAACGATTGTTATCTTTGCCCACCCTCCTCAGAAACAAGTCTCATTGAATCACAGATGCCAGCTCTGGTCTTCAAACCTAATTATTTTGCCTCTCTCATGGACCACCAAGCTCTATCTGACAATGGTTCACTCTAAGAACAACCTCTGAGCACCACCTCTGTCGCACTTAGTGTATTCATCATGCCAGTGGGGCAGATATCTTGGTTTGTAGACTTTTCACATTTCCACATCATTACAATGGAGCCCACTCTGGGCTGTGATGGGAAGAGAGCCCTGAGTCTGGTGCTGGGCTCTTGCTCCCTCTTTCCTCCTCATGTTCTACCTGGCCTCCAGGGTACCAAATTAAGTTTCAAGACCTTATTGACTTTTAACATCCGAGTTTGCTTTGGGGCAAGGTAGCAGGCTGAATCAAGATATGCACAGTTCCAGTGACAGAACAGCACCATCCCAGCATGTCTTTAGGGAAAGTAGATTGTGAGTATAGGACCCATTGCATCAGAGTCTGTGCACTTCACAGCAGTGTTGACTTTCCTGACTCATCCAGCTGCATTTCTCTCAAAGATTAAGGTGGCTAGATGTCCCCTAAACAATCACTGCCTGGTCAAAGAGTAACAATTTCATGCTCAGTCTAGGAAAAAATCACAGGAAAACGAATTTCAGATCACAAAACTCAGACTGCCATAAAGTTTTGAGGGATTCCTAGAGTCCAGATGTTTTCTCCCCTCTGAAGCTCTTGTGTGATTGCAGTGATTTTCTTACTCCTTTATGGCAGCAAAGGAGACATAGATGATCCAATGTGCTGCATTCAACAAACCGGCCCGGTTTTGGAATGAAAACGATGAATTTGCTTTCTTTGGGTTGCTCATTTATTGCTTGAAATTGTGTTTTTGTATGCATGTTTGTGTATGGTATTGGAAGAAAGTTCTGGTACACACGTAGTGTTAATCAGGACTTACTTCTGCTCTATGTTCAGAGGTCACACCTAGTACTGGACAATATGTGGTGTTAGGGATAGGACTGGTGTTTGTTAACCTCTGCATTATCTCTGCAATTCTACTTAGAATTTTTGCCTAACCTTAGGTTATCATAAATGTACAATTCCCCAGACATACATAAAGTGGTACAATAAGAAATGGGACAGTACTACATGATTAAATCAGGAAAGTCTCTGAGAATAAAATCATGGAGAGCGCATGAAAGTCATACAAAACATACATGGGGCCTTTGATTTCTGTGCCTTCTTTAGTAAGAGCCCCGAGCTCTTCTGGATATTGTGATAATTTCTATAAATTAGTTTTGACTCATGGGGATGATCCTGAGTTGATAAATCTTTATATTACAGAGAAAGAAGCTGTCACACAAAATAGCTTGAACAGGGGCCAGAACGATTGCACAGCAGTAGGGTATTTGCCTCTGTTCGATTCCTGGCATCCCATATGATCCCCCAAGCCAGATTTTCTGAGCACATAGCCAGGAGTAACCCCTGAGCATCACCAGGTGTGGGCCCCCAAAAATAGCTTGAACATATGCATCAGCTTGACTGAGCTCTATAGTCTGTTAGCTTTTCCCTAAATTCTGGAAATGCTTCTTGTATATTTATAGCAGTGTGTGATTTTCAAAGAACCTCATTGCTTATTCCTTTTTCTCTATCTCTCTTTAGTTGCTATGAGATGTTAAAGTCCCTGGAGTTAAATACCACTTTTATTTTTGGTGATGCTAAGAGTCAGAGAAGTCAACTCGGCATCTCCAAACCCTGGCCCATGAAAAGTGCAATTGTTCTGGTATTCAGATCTATAGATGAGAAAATTCAGCCTCAAAGGGATTAACTGTCTTGTCCAAAGTACCACCCAGTTTAACTGATACTTAGTCTACTATGAATAAGGACAGGTCAAGCAAAATAATAGTTAATAAAATGTTCACTGACATTTTCTGCTATATGCTTGCCAATAACTTTGTTCCTGATAATGATGGCAATGTCCGTGATGATGAGAGAATGATGGTAGAACTAATTTACTAGATTGTTTCTAATATATATGTTTCCCCTGTACTAGTCTAGATTTTCTGTGGACAACTCTTTTAGTGTGCTTAGCTCTAAATCGGGGTATTTTATTTGCTATCCCAAAATATCCATATTACTAGAACTCCTGGGACATTTTCATAGGAAATCCTTTTCTTCATTCTTCCTGATGTGTCTATTTTGTCCACCCAACAGCTCTCAAAAGAAAATGTGTTTCTATACAAATTTCACAAAATAAAAGAACAGTTTTCAAATTCATCACTTGGTCAAGCAACAGAGCTGGTCACTGGTCTACCCATGATTTAAGCTTTGCTCTCTGACTAGTTACAGCAGCCACTTACTCCATGATGTTCTTTTACCTGTATAATTGTTTCCCAATATATTCCTAATAAGGGACTTGTCTCCATTTGTGTTTTTCTTGGAATCAACAATAAAATCCCCATCGATAGAAAGAAGCAACTACATGTCCAAAACAGGTGTAACTTCCTCTATCATGGAACTTGAGGATGAGGTGTTGAACTCTCGATACCCATAGCATGAACTCTTGACAAGTCATGTAAGATATACAACACACCACATTTCTGTTTGGCTTGAATAATCTACTCTGGCTGAGAGTTGAGAAGCAAATAAGTAAATCAGGAAGCATCTCACCATCATTTCCACCTCCATAAATCAGAAATCTCTGTCCTCACAAAATACTGTGACTTGCTACTCCCAGAGGGCACTGACTGGAGAAGGGTATACCCAACTTTGTTCCTACTTAACTTGGAGGAATTCCACTGGGAAGGCTGAGTATTTATTGGAGCTCACTTTGTCTCCCATGCTTATTATCCCACTCCCTACCAACTTTCCAGACTCTACGTTTGACACCACTTTCTCCTGTTTGCACCACAGGGATATGTCTGACCAAGTCACAGAGGTGATAAGCAAGATGAAAAATGACAAGGTAAGTCTGTGCAAGGTGTGCCACCTATGACTACTCAAGGTAGGACACCCTGGAAGGAAAGAAGAATGGATAGCAGAAATCAATGGAGAAAGACAAGGTAAATGATAATCAGAGGTCTAAGTCACTTGAACATTCACAGAATCTGCCTTTTGAAATGCCACAATTTATCTGATACCTATAAAATGTTATCTATCGGGCTGGAAAGATAGCGTGGAGGTAAGGCATTTGCCTTGCATGCAGAAGGGTGTTGGTTCAAACCCTGGTATCCCATATGGTCCCCCCCAGCCTGCAGGACAGATTTCTGAGAATAGAACCAGGAGTAACCCCTGAGTGCTGCTGGGTGCGACACACACACCAAAAAATCTTATCAATGAACTCAAACCCCCCAAATAAAGAACAGATGGTACTAATGTTCAGTAAACCCTCTATTGTGTAAATATCCACTTAAACAAGGACTCAGCAATTTTGCACTTTTTAAAAACCTAATCTGAGTATCATATTGATTTGTGTGTTTCCTGCTCATTTCAGAGAACACATTACAATGATGATTGGAAGTTACTGACCATGTTTATAGGACGCAATGACCTCTGTCATTCTTGCACCGAAGAGGTAGGTGCCACCCAGAAGAGTTTCCTTCCCAGAGTGCTGAAATGGTACAGCTAGATCTGTCTGGTGAACTCAGGACCCATATTCATGATCCTGCTCAGATCTTCCTTGCTATTAACTCTGAGTTAATCCCAGATAAAGCATTCAAATGGAGATCTTCAACAAGATTTTGATGTGCTTCTTCTAACAAAGAATCCTATGCACTTAATTATAACCTAAGAGTATCTTCCATTTGGCCAATATTTGCATATCTTTATAATCCAGATCTTTTTCCAATGCTGCTCTATCTTACCCTTTCCACACTGATTCTGTGAAATACTTAACTTTGTCAATAGATATTTAGAAGTATTAAGAACCGGGTGACTTCTCGGATTTGTACACAGTAGTCAAATTGCTTCCTATGTGTGCAGTACTTCTTCCCTGAAACCCCAAGAATCTCATAAACTGTAAGAAAGCACACGTGCCCAACTACCTCCTCAAACACACACCAGAAATTCTTTCCAAATTGTCCATAGTATCTTCTGATTATTCCCTAAGAGGGATAGTATCACCAAGTAATATTAGGGGTGGTTAAATTTGGATGCTGTGCTGCTATTGGAGTTGTTTTCTGTGAAGCCCCAATCTGTCTTCTATAACTCCATCTTTGATGGTAATGTGAGTTTCCTCTCTCTTCCATTTAACTGAGTAGGAAAACATAACTATTTCATGTTCAAATAATTACAATGAGAAATGCACCAAAATATGACCAAAACTTCTCTTGAGCAATCTAGAGCTGACATATTCTGTTATTGAGAATTTGTGTCTCTAGCATTTTCTGTGATTCTAGATACACGTTTTATTGCTTTTGAAAAAATATATCACCCTGAATATATTTTTTGAAAATCTACTTCATAGTCAATATAACATATTGTGAAGCTAATTCCTTGTTAATATGTATTCCTTGACAATAATTCTTGCTCTACAATAATACAAATATACATTGGTAATTTTTTTGTTAGCTTGTGTCAGTTATAGAACACTTAGCTTCAATTAACTTTTATTTTGCCTACTACAGGTCACTAGATTTTTTTCTTTTTTTTCTTAACTCTATTCATTGATTGATCAGTTTGTCTTTAGGCTACACCCTAAGCGGTAGTCAGGAGCCACTCCTGCTCTGCACTTAGAAATCACTCCTGCCAGGCTGGTGGCCCATATGGGTGCTGGAAATTGAACTGGGTCCCTCCCAGGTCAGCCACTTGCAAGGCAACGCCCCTCTGCTGTGCTAAATCTCTGGCCCCAGACCACTAGATCTTTATCTTCATTTTTATTTTGGTGTTGAACTCCACATTCACCCTTTTGGACATAAAGTCACCTTTTGCAAAGCAAAATCACTATCACCAGATAAAAATCTCTTCTGAAAATAAAATTCACCCTTTTGTACATCATTTTTGGTTTTTGAGTCACAATTGGCAGCGCTTCGGGGTTACTTCTGACTCTATGCTCAGAAATTGCTCTGGCAGGCTCAGTGAACCAGATGGGATTCCAGGATTCAAACCACCAACCTCTTGCATGAAAGGCAAATGCCTTACCTCTATGCTATCTCTCTAGCCCCTGTCCATCATTTTTCAAAAAACATTTTGCCTATTGAGTTCTATTCAGATGATCTTGCAACACAGTTGATGTTGAATAAAGTCAAGGAAAATTACATTATTGTAGTATGTCATTCTGTTGTGCAAGATGAATTTGTTCTGTTAAAGTTTGAATTATATTTGAAAGAGTAAATATAACTTGCCCCTAATGTCTTCATTTTCCCTCTTGGCTTCCTGCCTTCCACCCGACAGGCACATTTTTACATCTAGTTATAGTTTGTTTCTTATGGTTTAAGATTTGTTTTTATTCTGTGGTTCAATATACCATACCTCTACACAGCCAATGTGTCGGAGCCCCTGACTCCTACCCATTACCTCTTGGCTGCCTCTCTTCATGCTCGTTTTCACTCTTACCCTATCCTCAGTTCCATAACCTAGGGACAACAGTAATAGATATACCACAGATACCACAACTAAGTGAGAAGACCTTTAAGTGAGAAAAAAAGTTATCTTTCTTCTTCTGGCTTCATGTAACACGATATCCTCTAGTCGCAAGCAACTTGCAGTGATTTGCATGATTTCACCTCTACAGCTTTCTAGTATTCCATTGTGTGTATATACATAGATATGTAGAATAGATATAATAATTTGTTCATTATCATCTCATCTGGTGTTGGCCAATTTGGTTGATTTCATATCCTAGCTATTGTGCTACGTTCTGCTCTGAATAATGCACATATTTTATTTTGGATCGATTTTTCAGTGTCCTGGGAGTAGGTACTAAGAGTGGAAATTTAGGGTCAAAGGTCCTTATACTTTATTTTTAAGAATTTTAATCTATTCTCAATTTTTCCCATGAACTTTAATCTGTTCTTAAAAAATATTTTTAAATGAGTAACAAAGTTACTGATATTCTTATTCAAATTTACTGATACACATTTTTAAAAATATCTCCATGCTGTTTTCCATGGGGGTGAAACAGGAAATATTCCCAGCAACAGTGAATGAGAGTTCCTTTTTTATCACCACCTTGCCAATAAAAACTTTCTCACTTGTTTTTATATATGCCATTCCTACTGATATGAAATGAAATGATATCTCATTGTCATCTCGATTTAATTTTCCTGGTCATAACAGATGATGAGCACATTCTCATGGTGTGTACTGTGTAAACCTCATGGGTACACCTTCTGGGTGCACTGTGTTCTTAAGAGAAGTGTCTGCTTATTTCCTAACTTCATTATACAGTGTTTTAGTTTTTTGTGTTAAGCATTCTGTGAACATTTTATGTCTTAGATCAACTATCTGATATGTTGATTTCTTTTTTGTTTCTGTTGCTTTGCCAATGGAATCATGTCACTGAAAAGCACCATTATAGTACAAACGATGGAGAGTTATGCTGATGTTTCCTCAATACTCTTTATGGATTCTGGTCTCACCTGAAGGTCTATTTTATTATATATTTTGAATTCTTCTTTGTGTATGGAGTAAGCTATGGACCCATTTTCTTTTTAACTTTTATGTAGGGTTGTCTAGTTTCAACCAATACCACTTGTCAAACACTCTATTTTTATTTCACTTTATGTGCCCACTTCCTTTGTCAAGATAAGTGATTGAGCATACATCTGAATACTATTAAGGGTACTAGATGTTGAGTCTGGAAAAGAGGTGACTTTTGATTTTGGGGTGTAACCTTTTAACTTTGCATTTCAGTGTGTAACTTGATATTTTGACATAGTATGTTCTTAGTTGTAATAGGAATAGTGATTTCTTAGTAATAAATGGAATTGCTTTAGTCATAGGCTGCAATATCAAGGTAATAGAAAGACTAGGGACAGCTGATTCATGGAACCAGGTTGTAAATCACAAAGGGCATTTCAAGGAATGCAAGGACCTCTGGTTTTCCATCAGATACCTTGAAGGGAGAAGAAACCAACTAATCATCTTGCATTCCAACAGAGGAACACCTTGACCCTCACAGAGGAGATCACTGCAGAGGACAAATGGCCCGTGAAGATTAGGGATAAATAATTGCACACAGTCACTCAAAAGAAATAGCACATAGGAATAGATAGAATAACACACAAGTATAGAATAAGGGTAAAATCAAGTTTAAAGCTATTCTCACTTCTGTTCCTGACTTGCTTGATATAATGAACAAGGTTGACTTCCCCTAATCACTCTAGTTACTGTGTTGTCAAGAGAATGGGTTCTCCACCCTGTGAATTGGGAGATCGCCTAAAGAGTTTAACCCGTATCTCTGCATCCCATCAGTCTGGGAGTTGGGATAAGCCTGAGTTGGGGCTGAGCAGATGGATTCTCCACCCCGTAGATTAGGCGACCACCTAAGGGTTCAACCTGTATCTCTGCATGGCATCAGTAAATGATGTCATGAAGGGGCTGGACAGACAGATAATGGCGCCTTTCCTGTAAAAAATCATTGGATGATTCAAACTGTATAAACCTATGATATGCCTTGACCTGTATGCTCATTATCATATGAATTCCCTTAAATGTTTGTAAATTTGGATACTCCGGGGTCTCACTAACTGTTGCGTCAGGTGGACTGTGAGTGAACCCAGCACGTCCTGTGATTGAATTAAACCTACATATGATTGCATTCTCCAAGGTTTGTGTCTCCTCAATTGAGCAGTGGGCTTTCCTCAGACCTTGGACATTCCTGATTCCTGGAACTCCTTCCCAGGCTCGGGCATCTCCAACCCTGGACCCCAAACCGGGTCCAGGCCAGTTTTGGTCGGCTTTAACACTAGATTCTAACTAGTCACAAAATCTATCTTTATTTCACTACTATGATGTTTTGATTACTATAGCTTTTTATAACAATTTCAAGCTAGAATGACACCTCACAATTTCTTCTCAGTATTGTGTTGATTATCTGGGATGTTTTATGAATGTGTTGTCATATAACTTTTTTTCTGACTGTTCTAAATCTTAGAAAAACGTCATCTGCACTCATATTACTTTAAAATGTGCATTTAATTAGTAGGATGGTATTTTGACATGAATTCCTTCAATCCGTGAATATAGAATATTGTATTTCCTTAGGCATTCTATCTTTTAGTTGGCGAGGTTTTGAATGCATAGGTCACACATTTTTGTTCAATTTATTCTTAGGTACTTGATTTGTTGTGACACTATTCTGACTGGAGTAGACTTTTTGACCACGTTCTTTTCAAGTTTATTATTTGCACTTAGCAATGCCACAGTTTTCCGTGTGTTGATTTTGTAGCCTTCTAGTTTGTTGTATGTGCCTTTTAGTAGTCTCATAAAATGTATTCTCTGTATATCACTATATCATCAGCAAACAGTGATAGTCTGGTTTCTTTTCCAATTTGAACTCTTTGATTTCTTTATTTTGCTTGATTAGTGTTGATTATTGTTGCAAGCATTTATTGAATAAAGTGGAGCCACTGGATGCCATTGCATTTTACCTTATATCTGAGGGAGTTTTTTCAGTTTTTCACTATTAAGAAAGATATTAGCTATAAAGTGAACCTAGGTAAAAGCCTAGCAAGGACCCTTCCCACAACTTCCTGTTTCCCTAACCTCTTTTGTTATGTAAAACCACACCTGGAATTACAGGGCCTTCCCCAACCTTGTTGGCCTGGAGGGGTCCTGGATAATAAAGAGAAAGTGCTGGTTTTGGGAGAGAGTTGATCAGAGAGAAGACACCTGTGATAGAAAGCACAGGGAAAAAGACTTGGCTTCAGAGCACAAGTCAGGGAAAGCTCAGCAAGGAAAGTAGATGGCAGAGAGACTTATGGCAGAGAAAAACCATGAGGAATAAAGAGCTGATTCCAATGAATATTTTTTCTGAAAGCTGCATATTATTTTTCTGCCACTACCCTGCTTCATCAGTCCTGTTGGCCTAAGGGGTTAGAAACACAGTGCCTGTGGAGGTCTCACCCAACTCGTGGAATTTTATATTTTATATTTTAATTCTGTAGGGATCAAGTTCCAATTCTTTTCCATCTTCTTGGCCATCTCCTGAATCTTTAAAGCTTCAGCCTCCTTAGTTGAATCAGAAATACTAATGCTTTGAGGGATTTCTTTGAGATATTTTGCCAATCTCATGTTATAAGTCTGCCTTTTTACTAAAATATTAAATTTGGTATGGTATATTTGCTATTCCTTTTCTCTCTAGTTTTTGTCCTCCACTCTTTATATAATTCCCATTCCTATCCTTCCAATAAAATTTTGATCACCCTTTAGTCTTGCCCAGTAGTTTATTGAGAATCAATACATGTCTATTCCTATTCCAAAACATGGACTTTATATTTATGTTTTTAATCAACAACTGTGTTTATTATAGACAGCCATTGTTTTCTTTAGGAAGATTCCAATCACCCCTACTTTGTTTTCTTCATGATCTAGTTTTATTAGGAATCTTGATCATATCTAAAACTTCCAACGCATCAATTGACATGGTCATATGATTTTTTATTTACTAATGTGATATTAATTGATTTTCATATATTAGGCCATCTTTGTATGCCGGGAAAGAATCACATTTGACCATGATGTATGATTTTTCTATTAATAGATTTGTTTTGCTGAGACTTCTTTATGAGGATTTTTGTGCTAATGTACATCAAAGAAATTGCACTATATTTTTCTTTTTTTTTTTGTCCCCAGATTCACAATACAGACCCGGCAAGGGTCTGGGTTGAGGT
>PVKC010001319.1:0-52106 GCA_004027635.1 Crocidura indochinensis | reverse complement strand
CCCTGTAGTTTATGATTAAACTGATTTAGATGTGAAGTAACACCCACCATGAAGTACAGTTTTTGAATCCACTGATTGTGAATTCTGGATAGTGTCGAGGAAATATACTTTGATTTCTGATAATAAGTAAGCAAAACATTTCAAAACATTTTCCTTGATAACCAAAACGTGCTGAAAATTTGAAACCCTACAATATGCAGATGAAACAGGTAAAAGAGAAAAGCCTTTTAACATTCTTTAAAAGCAAGGACAGTGTTCCAAGGAAAAGTAGTGATTTCATTGAAAGGAAAAAAATCTATTGAGACTTTAGTGTGTGCTACAAGATGTAGAAATCCGTCCCCAGTAGAGGTTCACTGATGGAGGTAGGGAGAACGATATCTTTCCCCTCCAGCTCGGAGAACACGTCTACCACCCAGTAACCAACGGTTCTGAGGTGAATGCGGTGGGAAGAAATCCAAAAGACAGCGAAGCTTCCAAAGAAAATAGTTCTTTATTCCTTGCAGAGGTCGAGGCCTCAAATGGCCTGGATAAAGGCCAGCAAAAAAAAGACCCCCGCTTTCCACAGATCACTGCTTTTATCCCCCAGAATCAGGTACCACCCAATGGTGGAAGCAGAATTAGGTACCACCCTAGGGTGGGGACAGACTGCCAGGTCACACCCAAGGGTAGAGCACAATCACAGATCAGGGTAGGGTCAGAAATGTTTACCTATACACAATTCCAGATCATGGTAAGGTCAGAAATGTTTACATACACAACAATTCCAGATCATGGTAAGGTCAGAAATGTTTACATACACAATACACAAGAAACCAAACTAAAATACACACAAAAACAAAAATGACACTTCGTTAAAGGCATATGATATATCATAAAGGAATTATGATAGAGTGCCTGAAATATTTAAAAATAATTTTTATTTAAGCATATTTGTTACAAAATTATTTATAGTTGAGTTTCAATCGTAGAGTGTACACCACCCTTCACCAGTACACTTTCCCCACCACCAATGTCCCTCGCTTCCTTCCCCTTCACCCTCCTCTGCCTATGTCAGGGGCAGGCATTTTACTTTTTTCTATCTCTCTTTTCCTTTATAACACTGAGGTTTGCAAAATTTCCTTTATGACACCGTGATTTGCAATATTGTTAATTAAAGGGTACCATGCATGTCACTTATCCATTTTCAGCAATCAGTTCTTGTCCAGAGTGATATGTTCCAACTATCAATGCCATAAAGTACCTTTCTATATTCTAACTGAACTCACCACTTTTTATGGCAAGCTTTTTATCATGGACTAGTCCTCCTGTCCCTCATCCCTATTTTTTCTAGATATTATTACCACATTGTCATTTATTATTCTTATATGCCACAAATATTTATTGTGTCTACACCTCTCCTTCTGACTCATTTCACTCAGAATAATAATCTGATGTGTTGATGTATGTACAGATAATGCACTGTGCATGGGTGAGTGTTTTTGTGTAGTCATTAGAAACAGAAATTGCACACTTGTACATTGTATCCACTCATTGTACGATAGACTGGAATAAAAAAAAATTCCCTACTGAACTAAACTCTGTGACAAATGTGACATAGTAATGATAATTTGTGAAAATCACAATTGTGGTTAAGTCCAGGCTATTCACCACCCAGAGTGAGAGTATGGATGCCCACTACTATTAAACATTTAACAGGTACTGCCTATGTTCTTGTGTTTGCTACAGTATAGCCTTTAAAAACCCAAGAGTTATTTTTAATAATTTAAAAACAAATGTTATAAAGTCTATACAGCTACCTTAAAAAGCCAACAGTCATGACAATTGGGTAAAATTATTTTCCATGGGAGAACTAATTGATTCTAGGTAAAGCTTAATGAAGAAGTAATAGATTATAATATCTATTAAAGGGCCAGAGTGTTAGTATAGTGTATAGGGAATTTACCTTGCACATGACTGGTAGATTTGATCCCTGGCATCCATGTGTTCTCCCAAGTATTTTTATTTATTTATTTTGTTTGTTTGTTTTTGGGCCATACCGGTGATGCTCAGGGGTTACTCCGGCTATGTGCTCAGAAATTGATCCTGGCTTGGGAGACCATATGGGATGTCGGGGATAGAACCGAGGTCAGTCCCGGATCAGCTGTATGAAATGCAAACGCCCTACTGCTGCACTATTGCTCCGACCTCACCCCCCAAGCAATTTCTGAGTGCAAAATCAGGAGTCACTCCTGAGCATTGCTGGGTGGGTGTTGCCCAAAAATAAAAATAAAACAAAAACTTAAAAAGAATTATAAAACAGGAAATAGTTGGGCCAGAGAGATAGCACAGTGGTAGGATGTTTGCACACAGCCGACCCAGGACGATGGTGGTTCAAATCCTGGCATTCCATATAGTTCCCTGAGCCTGCCAGGAGCGATTTTTGAGGACAGAGACAGTAGTAATCCCTGAACGCTGCCTGGTGTGACCCAAAACCAAACTAAACCAAAACAACAGCAAAAAGGAAACAGTAAAGAAATATAAATGTAAAAAAAGCATGTAAATAAAAATTAAGAAAAATTGTGCGAGATATTAATTACAGATATGGAGCATATTAAAGCATATGTTGAAATGCATGAAGTCATAAATTTAATTTTGGTACAAGTATGAGTTTTGAACATCACCAGGTATGACTCAACACTTTCCAGACTGCTACCTTTTCTGAACCACATTTCTTCTAAGTCATCATTAACAGAACCATACATAACTCATACCTACAATATTACTAAAGACATAATATCACAAACTTAGATTTGCCTTAAATAGAAATTTAAGAAATTACATAAAAATTAAGCATATCTATCACTGGAGTTTCCTTTGACCAAAAATATACAGGAACATAAATAAAAAACTTCTTTTTTTTCTGTGTTTTTGGGCTACATCCATTTGATGCTCAGGTGTTACTCCTGGCTAAGAGCTCAGAAATTGCCCCTGGCTTAGGGGGACCATATGGGTCGCCGGGGGATCAAAATGCGGTTCCACCTCTCCAGCCCCTAAATACACAACTTCTACCAGAAATAGCTTCTTGCTAAAGACTAAAGTGCCGAATCAGGTCCAAGAATTTGGTTCATATCAGCATTAAAGTGAGGATAGATTATAGAAAAGGCAAAGAAATGTCCATTTAAAGAAACTGCACTTTACTGTCAGAAGAGGGCGATCTTGAATTAAAAATAGAGGATCTAACCAGAAAAATTAGCCTAATTCCAAGTAAAGCAAGTAAAGAAAACAATATAAAAGTCAAAATATTCTAGCTGATGAAAATCCTCCTTCATCTACAGATGAAAACCCTTCCCATCAATATTTTAACAAGCATTCAATAAGCAGCAACTGTAATTCAGTAAATATAAGTCAAGCATATGGATTTTCTAAAATGTTAGGAATAAAATATTATAAATGGTGAAAATATTGGAAATGTAATGAATGGTGATTACAGTTGGTAAAGAAATTTAAGGAAAAATGATCTGTGAAATGAAGATTAACTATTGTCCAGTGTAGAGTAGATTTTGTTTGTTTGTTTTTTGCTTTGGGGTGACCATGTGGTGCAAAGGAGCAAACCCAGACATTATGAATAAAAGCATGCAAATCAGTGTATTGCATTCTCTGATTCTTCAAGAATAGTTTCAAAT
The DNA here is from genome assembly GCA_004027635.1 of Crocidura indochinensis. Taxonomy (NCBI): domain Eukaryota; kingdom Metazoa; phylum Chordata; class Mammalia; order Eulipotyphla; family Soricidae; genus Crocidura; species Crocidura indochinensis. The sequence continues at coordinate 48,444 of PVKC010001319.1, read as the reverse complement.
TTTAAAGAGTCATAGCTACTTATTTGAAAAGACAATGCAAAATCAAATCAAGTATAATTGGGGTTGCTGAAAGAATGAACTAACACATTACAGTTGGGGAAAGTGATTCCTTCCAAACTCCTTTTCCCAAGGGTTGCTCTAGCTATTCATGGGTGTTTATTGTTCCAAATGAATTTCAGGAGTTTTTGATCCATTTCTTTGAAGAATGTCAGAGGTATCCTTAGAGGGATTGCATTAAATCTGCACAATGCTTTGGGGAGTAGTGCCATTTTAATGATGTTAATCCTGCCAATCCATGAGCAGTGTATATATCTCCATTTCCTTGTGTCCTCTTTTTTTAAAGCAAGGTTTTATAGTTTTCTTTGTATAGGTTCTTCACATCTATAGTTAGGTTCACTTCAAGATATTTGTGTTTGTATGACACTAATGTGAATGGGTATTTTTTAATGTCCATTTTTCTCTATCATTATTTGTGTATAAGGCCATTGCTTTTTGTGTATTAATTTTGTAGTCTGCCACTTTGCTATATGAATATATTGTTACTAGAAGCTTTTTGGTAGTGTCTTTAGGGTTTTCTAGATATATTATCATGTCATCTGCAAACAGTGAGAGCTTGACTTCTTTCTTTCCTATCTGAATGCTCTTGACATCTTTTTCTTTCCTAATCACTATGGCAAGAACTTCCAGCACTATGTTGAATTGGAATGCTGAGAAAGGACAGTCTTCTCTTAAACAGGATTTTAGAGGAAAGGCTTTTAGTTTACCACCATTAAGAATAATATTTGCAATTGGCTTGTTGTGAATGGCCTTGACTATACTGAGAAAAGTTCATTCCATTCTCATATTGATGAGAGTTTTTTTTTAAATCAAGAATGGGTGTTGGATCTTATTGAATGATTTCTCTGCATTTATAGATATTATCACATGGTTTTATTTTTTGTTGATATGGTGTATTATGTTGACTGATTTACATATGTTAAACCTCATTGCATCCTTGGAATGCATTCTACTTGGTCATGGTGAATGACCTTCTTGATGAGGCATTGGATCCAATTAGCTAGAGTTTTGTTGAGGATCTTTGCATCTGTGTTCATCAGGGATATTGCTTTGTAGTTTTCTTTTCTTATAATATATATGTCTGGTTTTAGTAGAAGGGTGATGTTAGCTTCATAAAAACTATTTGGGAATGTTCCTCATTTTTCCATTTCATTAAAGAATCTTAAAAGTGTTGGTAGTATTTCCTCTAGGAAAGTTTGAAAGAATTTGTTAGTGAATACATCTGGACTGGGCTTTTGTTTTTGGGAAGACTTTTGATAATTCTTTTAATTTCCTCAGCAATTTTGGGTCTATTTAGTTATGCTAGATCTTTCTGGTTTAACAGTGGAAAATTGTAGGAGTCCAAGGATTTATCCATTTCTTCCTGTTTCTCATAGTTTATGGCATAGAGTTTCTCAATGTATTCTATGATTACCTTTTGAATCCCTGCAGTATCTGTGGTGATCTCACCCTTTTCATTTCTAATCTGGTTTATTAAGTTTCTCTCTCTTTCCATTTCTTTGTGAATTCTTCTAGTGGTTTATCAACCTTGATTAATTTATCAAAGAACCAACTTTTGCTTTCATTGAACTTTTGATTTTTATTTGTATTTCATTGATTTATGCTCCAAGCTTTATTATTTCCTTCTGCCTACCTATATTTGGCTCCTTTTGCTGATCATTTTATAATTTTAAAAGCTGCGCCAATATGTTATTAATGTAGGTCCCTTCTCTTTTTCTGATGTGTGCTTGCAAAGCTATACTTTTTTCATAGTATTGCTTTTGCTCTTTCCCATAAATTTTGATAGTTTGTGTCTTTATTGTCATTTGTTTCCAGAAATGTTTTAATTTCATCTGATTTAATCTCTGACCCACTGGTTATTGAGTAGTGTGCTGTTTAATTTCTAGGAGCTAGTTAGAGTTTTTCCTCTGTGTCCCTTTGTAGTTCTCTTCTAATTTTATTGACTTGTGATTTGAGAAGGTAGTCAGAACAATTTCTATCCTCTTGATTTTATGGAGGTAAGTTTTATGGGACAGCATGTGATCTATCCTAGAAAATGACCCATGTGCATTGGAGAAGAACATGTATTCAGTTTTCTGGGAATGGAGTGCCCAATATATATCTACTAATCCACTTCCTTTTATTTCTCTTTTTAGAGCTAGTATATTTTTGTTAGGTTTCAGCCTGATTGATTTATCAAGGGGTGACAGTACAATGTTGAGGTCTCCTACTATTATTGCATTGATATTGATGTCTTCTTTCAGATTTGTCAATAATTATATTGAACATTTTCCTGGTTCCGCATTGGGTGCTTATATGTTTAGGAGAGTGATTTCTTTCTGCTCTATATATCCTTTGATTAGTACAAAATCATCACCTTTATCCCTTCTAACTTTTCTGAGTCTAAAGATTTTGTCATCTGATTTTAATATGGCCACTCTTTTTTTTAAGGGAGTTGTTTTCTTGGATTATTTTCCTTCAGCCTTTTTTAAATAAATAATTTTATTTTGATCAAAGTGGATTACAAATCTTTCACAGTAATATTTTAGGTACATAGTGACATTGAATAAGGGCCTTTCCCACCACTAATGTTGTCCTCCCTCCACCCCTTTTCCCAGCATGCATCCCATATCCCCCTCCTTTACCCCCCCACCCCGGGCTGCCAGCATAAGTGGTGTCCTCTGTGTCTAGCTTGTTGTAGATTGGGTATCGACTCTGTTGTAGTTTGTTTTGGATTTGGTGTTTAAGTCTGATCATTTTTTATTTCTATTCAATGTTCATACAATTGTTTGGTCTTGGTACCCTCCATTATTTCCCCCTCAATTTGTGGGGGAGAACAAGATGGTTCAAGTTATGTGGTTCTGTTTGAAGGGAAGAAAAAGAAAAGAAAAAAAGGAGGGGCAAAAATCAAGCAAGCAAAAAACAGGAGGAGTCCTTCTAGAGGCTATAAATATCAGTTTAAGAAAAGCAAGGGAAAAAGGCAACAATGACAACAATACAACTCCCCCCCCGAAAAGCACCACAACAATAAAGACAACAACCAAACAAGAACCACAATCCTGAAATAAAGACAAAACAAAGCGCACACACAAAAACAAGCAACAACAACAATTACAAAAAAATTAATTTGTGCTTTTATTTGCATGGGAACAGTAAAAATTGTAGAGATTAGAAAGGGAATTCCCTTTGCCTAAGAGATACAGGGTTTTTTCACCCTTGAAGTATACTGTCATGGGTATAACTACAGGCTTCATACATGCTCTTTTACTCTCCCCTAGGTCCTTTTGTGATGTTTGGAAACTTTCTGCTCAGTCATGTATGATAAAATTAGGCCTCTGTAGCTAGAGATCTTGGTATTTTCACAGGTCATAGAATAGAGCCTAGGATGGAGTCTTTCTCTATGGTTCTAGAAGTTCTGTTCCATCACTATTGTTTAAATCAGTCTTCTGTAGTTAGTGGTCTTGGTTTTTGCGCTGATCCTAGGACGAAGTCTAGGATAGAGTCTTTCATTATGTTTCCAGAAGATCTGCTCAGTTGTAGTTGTCTCAATCAGACCTCTGGAATTAGAGATCTTGGTTGTTGTACAGGTCTCAGGCATAGAACTGACATAGTTCTCTGCAATAGTTCCAGCAATAAAACTCCCTCTGGGACATTATTAATATTGCTCTGACATCAACATGGGCCAGTTTTGATATGACATCCTGACAATGAGGAAATGGCAACAACAGTGGTTCTCAAATAGTGGGGGCATGCCTCCTGGGGGGACGTGAGGCTCTGTAAAGGTGGGCACATTTGTCCTCTACAAACACTGTAATAATAAGCAGCCCCATGTTTATGTCTCTGTAAGTCTCTGGAGCTAAGTTGCTGTGTCCTGCTTCAAACCCCTCTTTGAAAAGCTATGCATTGCAAAATGTGCTCATTGTAGCCATTAATGTAGACATCACCTCTCATTAAAAAATCAGCTCAAATTATTTTATATATTTTTGTTTTTCAAGTTAAAGTTTTTTTTTAAATAAAGATACTATTTATAGTTCTGCAGGGGGCACAAAATATTTTCTTCTTTCTAGGGGGGCATGACAGAAAATAATTTAGAAGCACTGGTCAAAGAGAAGATTGTCTTATCTCACCACCTAAAGATAAGATAAAATCAGAAGACACATCATTCTTTGATCTGTGCAAAAGCCAAGATCACTAACTACAGAAACTGACTGTGACCACCATGACTGGGCAGAACGTATTCTGGGACCAATATAAAAGACCCTAGTCTAGGCTTTAGCCTATGATCTGTACAACATCAAGCCTTTTTTTCTTCTGAGTCTATGCTTGTTTTGACTATGTAGATCTCTTTTTTGTATTCAGCAGGATGTTGGTTTGAGGTTTTTGATCTATTTTGCCACTCTGTTGTCTCTTAACTGGTGCATTTAGTTCATTGACATTGAGAGAGATTTTTGTCATGGGATTTGATGTTATCTTTGTGTAGAAATTTGTTGTGTCTTTTGTTCTCTTTCATCTTAATGTAGACCTTTCAGTTTTTCTTTTAAGGCTGGTTTTGAGTCTGTAAAGTTTCTGAGCTGCTGTTTATCTCTGAAACTGTATGTGCTTCCTTCGAATCTGAAAGTGCAGTATTCTAGGTGAAGCATTCATTTGGTTGCATTTTGTCACTATATCCCACCACTGTATTCTGGCTCTGATGGTTTCTTGTGACAGGTCTCCTGTAAATATTAAGGATGCTTCCTTGAATGTTATTACCCTTTTTGATCCTGCTGCTTTCAATATTCTATCCTTATCTGTGGGATTTGTCATTGTGACCAGGATGTGTTTTGGGGTGGTTTTTTTCGTGTCTCTTTTAGTTGGCACACTTTGGGCATGCAGAATTTGGTTGCATGCAGTCTATCTCTGGGAGTTTCTTCATAATGATGTCCTTGACTATTGATTCTACCAGGGGATTTTCTTCCTGAGTCTCTGGGACTTCAATGATTATTATGTTGTTTCTGTTGAACTTTCAAGAACTTCTATTTCCATCTGTTCACATTCTTTGAGCATTTTTTTCATTGTTTTACATTCTTTTCCAGTCTCTTCGGCTGTATGGAGTTGCTCTGCATCTCATCTTCCAGCCTGCTGATTCTGTCCTCAGCAGCTGTTACTCGGTAGGAGAGGCTTTCTATTGAGTTTTTAATTTCATCTACTGAGTCTTTCATCCTATCATTTCACTTTGCAGTTTTATGATTTCTATGTTTGTGTTCTGTTCAGCTTGATCTATACTTCCTTTGAGTTCTATAAGCATCCTCAATATTACTACTCTAAACTTCTTATCTGAGTGACTAACTATGTGGTTGGTACTTTCAGAGTAACCAGAGCTGCCATTTTAATTTTCTATGCATGCTATTGACCTGCATTGTTTCCCCATTGACATCTTATAGTGTGGCTTTTACTGCGTGTTGTGGTGGGTTCATGGGCTAGGAGATGCGTGCATTGTGAAGGAAAGCAGAGTGACTGTGTTCCTCCCTGCTTCACCATTTCTGGCTTACCTCCTTTTAACTTCAGCAAGGGCTTCTGGGTGGGAGTAAGTCTCAGCATTCACAGTGATGTTCAGATGTAGGCCCTGAAGTGGTGGTCAGTGGCAGTAGCATACTTGGTGTTTTAAAATACCCAAACCTGATTGTTAGATAGTTTAGGGACTTCAAATATAGAATCAAGTGTTGTTAGCCTCATATCCTCTCAAATTACTTGAGAAGGACCCTTCATTTCTCTTCTTAGCTTCTGTTATTGGTAGCCTTTGACATCTTGTAGGTTTTATCTGCATCACCTTTTTTTTTTATAAATCCAAGGACAAAAACATGGAAGACGAATAAAAATTGTTCAATAATTTTATAAAGGTTTTATTCCTTATTTATAATGCCCTTAGATTATATTAACACCGTACTGGAAATAATTTAGGATTTTTAAGCCCTTGGTGGTGTTCAGGAAATACTGTTGATTCAGTGCTTGGGAATTACTCCTGAATGTAATTAAGGAGCCATGTGGAGTTGGGGATCGAACTTGGAGCTTGTGCATGAACAAAATATGTACTGATACAGTAAAAGGTTTTAAAACCACTCCGATAGAAAATTAGTATTCTTAATAATTAAGAAATTCTAAATATTTGAATCCTATAAAACATTCGAAGGCAACAATGGGTTAACAAAAATATGAATTAGAAAATTGAAATAATGATAAATGGTAGTAAAACTAGTGTATTAATAAAATGAGTGCATTTGAAACTCAGTGATATGCAGCTACAGCAGCTCTTAGAGGGAGATTTATATTCTAAGATGAATTCCTTAAAGAATTAACAAAATTCTTTTTATTTTTTAAATTAATATCTTTATTTAAGCACCATGATTACAAACATGTTTGTAGTTGGGTTCCAGTTATAAAAAAAATACCCCCCTCTTCACCAGTGCAACATTCACATCACTAATGACCCATCTCCCTCCTCCCCAACTTGAATTTTCTTTTTTTATTAATATCTTTATTTAAACACCTTGATTACAAATATGATTGTATTTGGGTTTTAGTCATGTAATTAACACCCCCCTTCACTAGTGCAGCATTCCCATCACCAATGTCCCAAATCTCCCTCCTCCCAACCCCATCCCTGCCTGTACTCTAGACAGGCTTTCTACTTCCCTCATTTATTCACATTGTTATGATAGTTCTCAGTTATTTCTCTAACTGCACTCACCACTCTTTGTGGTGAGCTTCATGTCGTGAGTTGGACCTTCCAGCCCTCTTCTCCGAGAATTATTGCAATAACGTTTTTTATTTTTTCTTAAAACCCATAGATGAGTGAGACTGTTCTGTGTCTTTCTCTCTCCCTCTGACTTATTTCACTCAGCATAATAGATTCCATGTACATCCATATAAAGGAAAATTTCACGACTTCATCTCTCCTGATGGCTGCATAATATTCCATTATGTATATGTATCAGTTTCTTTAGTCATTTATCTCTTTAATTATTTTTTCAGCTGAGGTAACTTCTTCAATATTAATAATAATGCAAATTTAGGCCAAAAGTGGATAAATACATTAATATAAATGATAAAAGATTCAACTATTAGTGTATAAATCTAGAAGAATATAATACAGAAGAAAAATGATAGGAGGAAGTAAGAGAACAACAAAGGTAAGCAAAAATATGATTACTAAAAAATCTGACTTTTTGGAAAACTTTAGCAAGATACTAACTTTAATAACAGATTTTGGGGCCCAGGAGATAGCATGGAGGTAAGGCATTTGCCTTTCATGCAAAAGGACATCGGTTCGAATCCCGGTGCCCATATGGTCCTCCGTGCCTGCCAGGAGCAATTTCTGAGCATGGAGCCAGAAGTAAACCCTGAGCACTGCGGGATGTGACCCAAAAACCAAAAAAAAATTTAACAGATTTCTTAAAAGACTGAAAATGAAAGGCAAGCAGAGGGAATAAAGAGTAGTATAAAATAAAAGAATGACAACAAAAACTTTTCTCTCCCTGCCACATGGGAAGGGCTGAGGATGTGGTTATGGAACAGAGGTCATGTTTTCACATGCAAGTGTAGCTTTGAAGCTGACATGACTTTTATAGCATCCTGCATTTCCATCACTGGTCTTGATTCCATAAGCCTGCTTTGACCACTCTACATTTTGCATCTCTTTCTATTTCTTTTCCAATGCCTGTAGGTATCCTGACTTCTAATTGCTGACATTAAACCTTTTTTCTTTTCTCTTGGCTATAATTAAAGTGATCATCTCCTTGAATGCTTCTTAGCAAGCTCAGGAAAGTATTGTTCTACAATACTACTTGGGAGGAGGAGGAGAAAACCTCTAAAGAAAGGTATTAGTTAAGAGGTAGAATAACTCTTTACCACCTGAGGTTTTTATATGTAGATAATACAGTAGTTATCTTAGGGTTGGAGAATTTCAATCATTGTTGGAGACAAATTGTCTAAAAATATTTTAGAATTCAATGTCTGTTTTATAATTGTGTATTTGAGTGGTTAGCTTAAATGTGAATGATGTAAAGAACTATGCTAGGCTCTGGAATGATAAATGTGGATGCAGAATGTAAGTGTTTAATGTATTTATTTGCATATAGGTATTTTAAGCCTCTAAGTAGAACAAAGTGGCTAGTTTTTATTTTCTTCTGAGTATTTCTTTCAAACAATTGCATTTAGTAAACTTTTAGAGTGTCTTGTTAGACACTTTTGCCTGTAATTCTTTAAAACCATGTGTGACTTCTTCCATGTGCTTTTCATTCATTTACAATCAAATCATCAGAATACAGCCTTTAAAGAGCTATTTGATTTCAAACAACATTTTTTAATAAGCATTTAAAACCCTTTGAGAATAAAAATGGGATAGCACATTTTTTTCAAAAAGTAAACATAGCACAAACAAAAACACACTTACGTCCAAAGAAATCCAAGCTTCTGGATTTTAATTCTTTTTTATTCTTAACTAAATGAACCATTCCTATATCCCTTTAGCTCTGTAAAGCATGAAGTATTTTGCTATGAGGATTACTATTTTTTAAATTAGTACTTAAAAGTATATATCTATATCTATCTATATATATATATATCTATTTGCTTTTTATTTAATCTGCCACAATACTCAGGGATGAGTATTTCTTCTCTTAAAATCAAAAATACCCTTGAAGAAATTTTTTTTGGTTAAGAAATCAGAAACTTGATGACAGTGTCAATAAGTAAAAGAAGTACAATGCTTATCTCGAATACAGGCAGGAGCAGTGGTGTGGAGGGGTAAGGCATCTGCCTAGCTGGCACTAGTCTAGGATGGACCACGGTTTAATCCCCAGGTGTCCCATATGATCCTCCAAGCTAGGAGCAATTTCTGAGCGCATTGCCAGAAGTAACCTCTGAGGGTCACCAGGTGTGGTCCAAAAAACCCCTGAGGGTCACCCCTGAGGGAGATGGTGATCAGAATCTTGCACTGGTGAAGGGGCGTGTTTTTTTTTTTTTTTATGACTGAAACACAATTACAATCATGTTTATAATCCTGGTGCTTATATAAAGATATTATTAAAAAAGAAATCAGAAATGACAAAATGTGTCAAATTGGGGCCCACATTCAAGATCAGTGGATGCTAACTTAGATTGCTTTTTGACCAACACTATTTTGTTTAAAATGGTGTATTAATTAGGATAATGAGAAATTATGAAAAGAATTAGCATCAAGTTTGAGCATAATTCCATATGTTCATCCTACTTGTTAGAAGTGTCCAGAACCAGAAACATCTGGATCTAAATACTACCTTTGCAAATTTGAGTAAGTTGCTTAACCTTTCTAAATGTATTTCCTGAGCTATTTGAGCAAAAAAGGGAAACATTTTTTACCTTCTGAGGATATTGTGAGGTTGAAATGAAAAAATTTGGGAAAAATTTGGTCTGGTATCTGAAAGATGATGACAATAATTATATACTTAATAAGATGCTGCTGACTGAGAAAATATAAAGTGCTGTGTGTGTGTTTGTGTGTGTTGTGATAATCATTGTTTTAAAAGAAAGAAATAGGATTTTGTATAGAGAGAAGCTTATAGGAAGTTCTTTTATCATCACCACCTGTATTTTATTTTATTTTTTATTTTTGGCAGTCACGATATATGTTTTCAGTCTTCTTTAATGATGCCAGTATGTTTCCAGAAACAAATCCTCCTTGAACTTACTCTTCTTCCTCACTCTCCTCTCCCTTGTAAAGAACAGACAGATCCATTCATTGACTTTAGTGTATTTCAATGTAAGCTCTCTGAAAGTATGATTACTGTGAGATTACAATTTTGTCCTTTGAATTTATGCTCTTGGAGTAATTTTCTTTAATTCTTCAATAATTATTATATGATGAATGAAAAGATATTGACTTACTAGTCTTTTAACTACTGATTTTTGTAAATGAACAGAAAATTCTGAAAATTTATCCTATAGTTAAAAGATAAAGTATACACTTTTTTGAGTTTGAGTTTTTGGTTGGTAGAGAAGATAATATCTGTCTTCTAGATTAAGATTTTCATTCTTTCTCTACCCCCTTTTTTGCTTATTAGATCTTCAGGCTTCTTGAGATTAGACTCCTAAATTGGGCAAGTCTGTCTACCTCTTTCTGAAAGCCTGTTCATGAAAATCCTCAAGTCTTTAGGCCTCCCAAGTTCTGCGTCAACCTTTAGAACACTACAAATCCCCACACTAAAAGGAAGTTTAATCAAAGGAAAATTCCTCCAAGATGAAAGGCAACAGAATTGTTTCTGATTCTATTTTGGCAATTAGCTGGCTGAGCCTGAGCTCTCTTGGTTATAGGCTCCACATTGTAGTTTATTTTTGTCTTTCAAGTTGTTTCAACGGATAGTGTCAGAAAATTTTAAATGGTTAAAAAAAAAACCCTTTTGTTAACAATGACTTTTCAAAAACTTAGAACATTTTCTTTGTACCAGTTTTGATCTTTCAAATTTGGCTGAAAGTAATTTGTGTGTTTCTAATGGAAATTTAATTTTATTTTTTAAAAGACTATCTATAATCTTGGTAGTAATTAAGACTTAAAATCATATTTTTATTTTTTATTGAAATCATTGTGATTTACAAAGTCCTTCATGGTTTTCAAACACAATGAATCAGGGTCAATCCAGTGTCTACCTCCCTCCACCAGTGTTCTAACTGCATTCCATACCACCCCCACTGCCCCCAAGTCTGCCAGTAAAACAGGCCCATTTTTAAGTTTAGATAGTTAAAGTTTGGGTCTCTTGATTCCATTGTTATTTGCTTTGGCGTGGATATTTAGTTTTGTCCTTTTTTAGTGCTACCAAAGTACCTGAGACTGCTTGGACTGTGGCCCTCATCCTTTCATATTTGTTTCTCTTCCACTCAGTTTCTTTCCTTCTCCTCACTATACTCTGAGGCTAAGGGTGTTCAAGACAATTCCTATTCAGACCATTGCATTTCTTCATGCAGTTATTCTAAATACCATATATAAGTGATGTCATTTTGTATTAATCCTCCCTCATCTGTCTTTTTTTTTTGTTTCCAAGTGGCATTGGAAAGAACATAAACAATTTTTCTGGTGTGCTTGCTACTAGCAAAGTATCATTTCCATTTTAAGAAAAGAAATTATAGTCTATCAGGAAAAGAAAGCTTTACTGTTTAAATGGTTTGTACACATCATCTAGAAACAAACCACCTTTTCCCCTCAGAATTAAATGCCAGGGACAGCTTCTGACTGGTAGAATTCTATTCCTTGTCTACATATGATGAAACACAGAGCCTTTTTGTTTCTATGAAAAGCTTCATGTCCATTTCACATCACCTCTCAAGCTTTGTATATAAGGAGAATGAGTCTCAATGAAACCTCAAGCTATCAAAAAGTCTTTTTTTCATAGTTGTATTTTATTTATTATTGCTTTTTTTTTTTTTTTTGGTTTTTGGGTCACACCCGGCAGTGCTCAGGGGTTACTCCTGGCTCCATGCTCAGAAATTGCTCCTGGCAGGCACGGGGGACCATATGGGGCACCGGGACTCGAACCAATGACCTTTTGCATGAAAGGCAAACGCCTTACCTCCATGCTATTTCCTGGGCCCCATTATTGCTTCTTTTAATCCTTCTGGCTTACTTTATTCTTCCAGTTCCATCCATGTACCTGCAAATTGAGTGATTGCATCATTCCTATAACTATGTAGTATTCTATTGTATATAGGTATCACATTTTCATAATCCATTTGTCTGTTGTTGGACATCTAGGTTGATTTCAAGTCTTAGATAATGTGCTGAGTGCTGAAACGAATAGTGTTGTACATTACATTCTTTTGGTCGAATGTTTTATGTCCTGGGGATAGATACCTAAAAAAAGATTGTTGGGTCATACAGCAGCTGAATTTTGAGTTCAGTGAGAACCCTCCATATGTTTGCAATGGAAGTTGGACCAGGTAGCATTCCCACCAGCAGTGGCTGAGAGTTTCTTTCTCACCACATCCCTGCCAACAGAGAGTGTTCCAATTATTTTTGACATGTTCCATCCTCACTTGTGTAAGTTAATATCTTATTGTTGTCTTGATTTGGATTTCCCTAATGATAAATGTTGAGCATTTTTTAAGTGTCTGTTGGCCATCTTTTCATTGAAAACCTAAATCATAGTTCAGTACTTATTTTCTGAGGACACCCACCTACTTCACTTGTGCATCAGACATTAGGACCAAGTAATTTTGTTCAGTTTTATTATTATGTTGATAAAAATTATTTCCTTGTGTGTGTATGTGTGTGAATGTGAACAAATGGGCATTTCTTTTATTCTCTAGGGACTTTAATTTTTGTATCCATCACCCTATCTCTCAGTTGTATACATGAAGATCTCTAGTGTTAACCAGTTCCACATGGAATGAGTGTGAGTGTGTGTAATATGGAAACCCCATCAAGAAACTCTGGGTCCCACTATACCTCGTCAAAAGCAGAATTCTTACAAATGATGAAACCAAGGCACAGATTCCTGATGAATGGGATAAGCAATCCTCCAAGGCAAAATGCTCCTACTCCTTCCCAAATCTAACATAGGCTATTTAGAGGAAAAGACAACTAGTAGCGACTTCATCATATAGTTGGGATAATAAGCCAATACAACACTCTAAAGCAGAGATTACAAGGCATAGGAGTAATCAGATTTGAAATTTCAAGGGCTGGAGCAGTGACACAGAGTGGTAAGGGGTCTGCCTTGCTGGTATTAGCCTAGGACAGATCATGGTTCAATGCCCCGGCATCCCATATGGTCCCCTAAACCAGGAACGATTTCTGAGTGAATAGCCAGGAGTAACTCCTGAGAGTCACCGGGTGTGGCCCCCCCTCCAAATAAAACCAAAACCTGTTTTTTTGGGGGGGGAACTAGTGAAACTCTCACTGGACTCTGTAATGTAGGAAACACTTGTTACATGAACTCAATTTTTCAGTGCCTGTATAATGCTCCATGTTTGTCTAATTATTTAAAACAAAACCATTACCAGGATAATATTAATAGGTCAAATACATTAAGGCATAAAAGTAAAGTGGCATAAGAATTTGGCCTAATTCAGGGCCAGAGCAGTGGCGCAGTGGTAGAGCATGTACCTTGCATGTGGCTGACAAGGACAGACTGCGGTTCAATCTTTGGGAGTCCCATATGGTCCCTTTAAGCCAGGAGCGATTTCTGAGCTCATAGCCAGGAGTAACCCCTGAGTGTCACTGGGTGTAGCTCCCAAACAACAACAAAACAAAAAAAATTGGCCTACTTATGAATGCCCTTTAAGAAGAACAGTGCAGGCATATCAGCCTCAAGAATTTTAAGATAATCATTTGGAAGATCGATGACCAATATGCAGGGTCTAGCCAACAAGACTTAAATGAACTACTTTTTTTTCCTGATGAATGTCTCCATGAAGACCTGAATAAAGTAGATAATTGTAAAATACATAAAGAGGAAAATAATGATCATCTTGATGACTTGAAAGCTATAGAGCATGCTGGCAGAGATACAAGCAACTCAATAAGTCTATTATTGTTACACCTTTTTTGTTTTGTTTTTGTTATTTTGGGACCACACTCATAGATGCTCAGGGGCCACTCCTAGCTGTGCACTCAGAAATTGCTCCTGGCTTGGGGGACCATATGGGACACTGGGGGATAGAACCGCAATCTGTTCTAGGCCAGCCGCTTGCATGGCAAATGCTCTACCACTGTGCCACTGCTCCAGCCCATATTGTTACACTTTTTAAGAGTTAGTTCAAATTCATAGGTGAATCCAGTGATTCACCTGTCACAAAAGATCTCAAACATTTGAGAGTTATGCATCTATCTCTACCACTAGCACCCACAAGTAAATGTACATTACAGGATTGCTTCAGGTTATTTTCAAAAAAAGAAAAGCTGACAGACTACACTAGGTTTTTCTGCAGTCACTGCAGAGCTCAGCAGGAGTCTCTAAAAATAGAAAATTTGAAGTTACTATCTGTGAATTTAATACAACTGAAAGACTTTTCCTATGAGGACAAGGCAGAAGCAAAAATTACAGACATGTGTGGACTTCCCCTTACACAATTTCAACTTGTCACAATATGCAATTTATTCAAAGAACAACTTGAAAAAATGCAACTTATTTTCTGTTTTGAATCACTATATAGAAATGGACAAAAGATATTACACAGTCCATTGTAAAAATGCAGCAAGACAATGATGTTTTAGGGGCCAGAGAGATAGCACAGTGGTAGGGTTTTTGCCTTGCACGCAGGATGGATGGTGGTTTGAATCCCAACATCCCATATGGTTCCCAGAGCCTCCCAGGAGTGATTTATGAGCACAAAGCCAGGAGTAACCCCTGAGTGTTGCCCAGTGTGACCCGAAAACAAAACAAAACAAAAAAGACAACAGTGGTTTAATTTAGAGGATCACAAAGTTTCAGATATTCCCACCTCTTCTGTGAAATCTTTGGCAGCTTATATCATCTTTTTACTTCAGTGGTACCTAGAGCAATGGGTATAAGTTAAAGCAGATTTATCAGCTAATTTCCCTTTAAAAGATATCTGAAATAATGTTTTAATGTTTTTGTCCACAGATATTTGTGGAGAAGGAATTTGTATGTCATGGACTACTATACAGTGCTCTTTATAAGAATGTAACTTATTTTTAAAACTAAGTATGTCTTCAATAATGTTATGTTTTGGGAGCCAGGAGGTGGTGTAGGAGTTAAGGTGCCTGCTGCCTTGCCTGCACTAGCCTAGGACGGACCACGGTTTGATCCCCAGGTTCCCATATGATCCCCCGTGCCTGCCAGGAGCGACTTCTGAGCGCTTAGCCAGGAGTAACCCCTGAGCGTCACTGGGTGTGGTACCCCCCAAAAATGTTATGTTTTTGTTCACAGAAGTCTATGGAGAAAGAACTTGAATGCCCCTTAGTCACATTACAGTATTCAATACTCTAAACTCTCACCACAGCACTCATTTTAAGAATGTTTTTAGCAATATGTTTTCAGTTTAAATATGTCTGAACTATTTTTGTTTATAGAAATCTATAAGACAGGAATGAATACCCTGAACTCATGCTACAGTGCTTAGTGATCTTAACTCTTATTATAGTGGTCATTATAAGGATGTTTAGAAACTGATGAAAAAGCTTGTGTGATATGCTTAAGACAGAATATGGAAACAATGTAAATGAAGGAGGGAAGTGGAAAGCCTGTCTTGAGTACAGGCGGGAAGGAGGGAGATTTGGGACATTGGTGATAGAAATGTTGCACTGGTGAAGGGGGGTGTTCTTTACATGACTGAAATCCAACTACAATCATATTTGTAATTAGGGTGTTTAAATAAAGATATTAATAAAATATTTAAATTGAAAAATTATGCAAGTTATCTAAGCTTTTAAAAGTTCAAAGAATACTATTTTGCTCACTTAAACTCTAAGGATGCTTATTAGTGGACAACTAGTCTAGAAAATTAAAGATGCCTTCTACAAAGTGTTTTTAGAATACTGTTAAAATTAAGTTTTCATTTAAGAATAACTAGACCACCAATGAACAGTTTAAAGGGTAAATTACTATTGTATGATCTTCTGTCTGTGCTAAGATATATATATATGTATATATATATACATATTTTATGCTACCTCAGAGGTCATAAAAATAAAAACAAATAAAAACTTCAAGAAAAAAAGACAGGATATGGAAAAGCCAATTAGAATGAGAATGATATGTGCATAATCTAACTTATGATGCTTTTACAGCCAAGTGTACCTTCACTAGTAGTGATTCCTAGAAATTAGCTACTACAGCAATTGGCTTAAAATTTTCTTATCACCTATTTGCTAGCTTTATATTTCTGAAGTGCATTGATCCATTCCAATTTACTACCTTAGTTGGGCTAGTTTTACAGCTGTCACATATTGATTGATGAATTATGTATGTGTGTGCATATGTGCTTGTGTGTGATGGCTACCTTTATGTTAGTCCAATGTCCATCTGTGTCACCACATAATGTCTTTCTGTGTAGTACATAGTCCTTCTACCATCTCATTCCCCCAACTGCCACTCAGCAAAACCTTTTCTATTGTTTCCCTGTGCTCACTTATTCGGATTTATTGCTTTTTCTATTAAACTCCTTTACCCCTACAGCTCAACACCCCTTGTTCCCTGGAGCACTACCCCATGCCTCTTCTCATCCCTTTCAGCCACTCATCACCATGGATCAGTGGGCCTTGGTTCAAGGACTTCTCCTGCACTGTAATTCCATCCAGCAGCTACAGGACACACTACATCCTTAATTGCCATCAATCAACAATAATCCAGATTCTACCCTAGTCTATTTCATAGACTAGGAAGGATATGTGCATTTTTTAATTTGTATTTTATTATTGGGATACAGTATCATTCCTTTGGACTTGCACAAATAAAAAATAGGGGATATGTGTATTTCTTTATATGCATTTCCTGGGGAAAAGAGTTATTATACCTATACATCAAGATTTATAGAATATGAAATCTTCAGAGGAACAGAAACTACAGCCTACCCACTGTCCCCTGGTACCCCAACATTACCTTGTAGCTATATCCCCCCCTTTTTTGCATAGATCCCGTAAAATGAGGAAATCTTATGTAAGAGAGGAGTTCCCACCAATTAGGGATAGGAACTCCAAAATTTATAAGTTGCAGGTGGGCCTTTAACCCAGAACATTTGTCATACTGACTTGACTTAAACTTTAGTTGCTCCAAGATTGACCATATACCCCCAAACTTTGGGTCCCATCATCAAAACTAGGGACTCACCTTGGCAACGAGGCTTAGCACCATCCTAGCAAGGACTTGAAAATTACGGCATGCTTCCTGATATTCTGCCAACAACATAGGACTTGTGAGAACCTAAGGACTCCAGTGCCATGCTTGATTATGACAACCAACATGAAAAGAACTTTTCCTGAACCCTAGAAGAAAGACTCTATGGGGTTAGGCAAACTTAGACTATCTGAAGCCTGCTGTTGGAAATATGACCATATGCTTTCTGGAAAATGTCACCCGGCTCTTAGGCTAGAAGATTTTTTCCCTTTTATTTCCCCAGTATTAATTGTGCTTATACAAAATATAGCTACTTCTTTAATCTTTATCTTCTATCTAGTGTTCCCTACTTTTGCAGAGCAACATTAGAACATGATTTATTCTAATTTACCTCATTTTTCTGCACTTTAGTAAATACACAGGAGGATGTGGTTGGGTTCACTAGTCTTCACCCCAAAGATGGCTTTCTTTTTTACATTTCAAAGACTCCTCTAGGTGGGAAGAGTTTCTAGATAGGTCCTTTTCTTTTGCTCTATTGTTGTCTCAGACAGCCTCTATTTCTTGATCCATGAGGTAGGAAAGGTCCTTGGGGACATGTGTTTCATCGTCTTCATGCTGGTTTGGATTATTACCTATAGCGGCCCATGCTCCAAACTCCCACTAGGTAGAATTATGGCATGTGGAGTTTTTATACCCAAGTTCCCTCCCATTAGTTCCTCCCCAAACACCTCTCAGCCTTTTATCTTGACAGGCAACTTTTTTTTTTTTAATAATTTTTATTTTGACTAAAGTGGATTACAAATATTTCACAGTAATATTTTAGGTGCATAGTGACATTGAATCAGGGGCATTCCCACCACCAATTTGACAGGTAACTTTTAAGTTTAGTTATTATTTGGGTTACATAATTTTAGTGTTGATTCTGTGGTTTTGATATTCAGTTCTATTACTACTTAATACCACTGATATACTGTGTCCCCTTGACCCCAAAGCCCTAAGATTAAAAATCTTAGCTATTGTACTGAGTGCTGCAATGAATAATAGTAAGTATACTTCTGAATGAATATTTTTCTTCCCTGAAAATAGATACTCATAGGTGGAATTTGTGGGTAATATGACACTCAGTTCTGAGTATATTGAGAACCCTCTGTACTATTTTCCATAAGGATTGGAGAAGACAGCATTCCCATCAGTAGTGGATGAGAATTCTTTGTTCATTACATCTTTACCAACAGATTATTCCTAGTATTTTTGATATGTGCCATTCTCACTGTGTACTATTGTTTTTATTTGAATTTTCCTATGGGAAGTGATTTTGAAACGATTTTTTTTCATATGCCTACTGGCCATCTGTTGGTCTTTCTCAGAAAAGTGTCTGTTCATTTACTCTCCCCATTTTTTTTATGTGGTTTTAGATTTTTGGTTGATTTGTGTGAGCACTTTATATATCCTGGATATCAACCTGATATGTTGAGTACAAATGTTTTCTTCCACTCAGTTGTCTTTTAGTTTTAGCATGTTTCTTTTGCCATACAGAAAGTTTAAAATTTGATGTAATCCCATTTGTTTAGTTTTGATTCTATAAGCTTTGCCAAAGTCACTATATTGCTGAAGACTCCTTTGAGATCTAGGTCTTGGAGAGTTCTGCTTATATTTCTTCACTGTACTTTATAGATTCTGGCATGATCTGAGGTCTTTGATTCACCATGAGTTGACTTTTGTGTAAGGTATGACATATGGTTCCAGCTTTAATATCTTACACGTGGTCGTCCAATTGTCTCAACACTATTTGTTGAAGAGGCTGCCATTATTTTATTTTATATTCTCAGCTCCTTTATAAAAATATCTCTTAAATATATGGGGATTGACATTGGAGATCCTATTTTGACTCATTGATCAGAGTCTGTCTTTAGTATTACCCTGTTTTGATCACTATAGCTTTTAATGAGACTCTGGTAATGAGGTACTTCCTTCCCAGTTTCTTATTTTTCAGAATGGTTTTGCTATCTGGGATTCTTTATAATTCCACAAAAGTTTATAATTGATCTAGGACCTTGAAAAATATTGTCTGGATTTGGATAGAGATTGCATTAATCTATTAGTAGTTTAGGTGATATGGTCACTTTGACAATATTGATTTTTCTTAATACACTAGCATGGAATGTTTTTTTTTTTTTTCAGTTCCTAAAATCCTCTTCAGTTCAAGAGCTTTGAAGTTTTTATGGAATAGGTCTCTCACTTAGCTACTTGTTATTTGGGGGACACTTTTAAATGAGATATACTCTTTGATCTTCTCTGATTCATTTTTGAATAAAGAAATGGAACCAATTTTGTGTATTGTCTTTGTAGTCAGCCGATTTTCTGTTATTGACTTACTATTTCTAGGATTTTTCTTTTTTCTTTTTCCTTTTCTTTTCTTTTTTCTTTTTTTTTTTTTGGTGGGGGGAGTCACACTCAGTGATGCTCAGTGGTTACTCCTGGATATATGCTCAGAAATTGTTCCTGGCTTGGGGGACCATATGGGATGCTGTCCTAGGCTAGTACAGGCAAGGCAGATGACTTACCCCTTGAGTCACTGCTCTTGCCCCCCTCTAGGATCTTTCGTGTGAATTCTTTAGTGTCATATATATATGCAAATGGAGATAATTTGATATCCTCTTTTCCAATTTGGATCTCTTTGCCTTCTTTTCATTAAGCCTTATTGCTGTTGCTAGAACTTCTAATATAATGTTGAATAAGAGTAGTACAGGGGATATTCTTGCTTTGTGCTTGATCTTAGTGGGAATACTTTAGATGATCACTGTTAAGAATAAATTTGAATATATATTTTTATAGATAGCAGTTACTATCTTGAGGAAGATTCTATCCCTTGAGCTCTACCAGATGTAATTTCTAATTGCAGATAAGCATCACCAGTGTGGCCCCAGAAAACAAAACAAAACAAAAAGAAAGTTCAGAAATAATCAATTTTAGTTTATCCTAAAGATAAACCCAACTTGATCATGGTGTGTGATTATTTTAATGCATTATGAATTTTGCATTTGCTATATATTAATAGTTTTTGGATCTATAGCCATCAATGTCATTGGTCTTCAAATCTCTTTTTCTTGTGATATTAATATTTGATTTTGGTGTCAAGGTAATGCTGATATTTTAGAATGAATTTCAAAGCATTTCTTCTTAATATTTTGGGACTTTGAAGAATGGTGTTAGTTTTAAATGTTTTGTAGATTTCTTTCCTAAAGCCTTCTGACTTTAGAAATTTTTGTGTTGGGAATTTGATTGCTGACCAGTTTTTCTTAGTAATTGGTACTTCTTTTTAGAGTCTTTAGATATGAATCACTTTGATGATAGAAATACAATTACTGGTAATTGGAGGAACCTCTAGGAAGCAGAATACTTTACATGAGTACTCATCATCATATAGTTTAGATACCTCACATATTACCCCAATATCATATGCTACGTATGTAATAATCAAGCACTTAATTAGGAAGACTCTAAAAGTCAACGGTATCCACAGTTGAGTTCCCTAAATATTCAAATGTAAAACAGATAAAATAGCACTATTACTCCCACAGTTATGTTGATTCTTAAATCTAAAACATCTATCTATTGTAAATTTTGCATTGTTCAAGATATAAGTGAATTCTCAGAGAATGAGCAAGCACTTTGCTTGGAAAATATATGAACCTCTGTGAGATTAGTAAACTGGCAAACATAACTTTTGACCACATATAGTGGCCCAGATGATGCCTAACCTCACTCTATCCCTCATTCTCAACCCATCTTTGACTCCACCTTAATCCAGCCCAACCTCTCTTAATACATGCTCATTATCCCCAGGGGGGAAGAATCGATGAGTGAGGTTCAAGACTGTGTGGAGATGTTAGAATGGAAAGAATATGTCTGTTTCACACATTACTTTTTACTAGAAATGGATTAAAACTTGATGTTATTTTCTATTTATCTTTTTTGGGGGGCCACACCCAGTGACGCCCTGGCTATGCGCTCAGAAGTCGCTCCTGGCAGGCACGGGGGACCATATGGGAACCGGGGGATCAAACCGTGGTCCATCCTAGGCAAGGCAGCAGGCACCTTACCTCCTGCGCCACCTCCCAGCTCCCTTTTGTAATTATCTTTATTTGAACACCATGATTACAAATATGATTATAGTTGTATGATTACAGTCATGTAAAGAACACCCTCCTTCACCAGTGCAACATTCCCACCACCAATTTCTCAGATCTACCTCCTCCCCACCCGCCCACACCTGTACTCGAGACAGGCTTTCCACTTCCCTCATTCATTCACATTGTTATTATAGTTTTCAGTGTAGTCATCTCTCCAACTGCACTCACCACTCTATGTGGTGAACTTCGTGTCATGAGTTGCACCTACCAGCCCTCATCTCTCTTGTCTCTGAGATACTGTTAAAAATGTCTTTCAAACCCATATATGAGTGAAACCATTCTGCATCTTTCTCTCTCCTCTGACTTACTTCACTCAGCATAATAGATTCCATGTACATCCATGTATAGGAAAATTTCATGACTTCATCTCTCCTGATGGCTGCATAGTATTCCATTGTGTATATGTACCACAGTTTCTTTACCCACTCATCTGTTGAAGGGCATCTTGGTTGTTTCCAGAGTCTGGATATTGTAAATAGCGCTGCAATGAATATAGGTGTGTGGAAGGGATTTTTGTATTGTATTTTTGTGTTCCTCAGGTATATTCCTAGGAGTGGTATAGCTGGATCGTATGGAAGCTCAATTTTCAATTTGTGAAGGAATCTCCATATCGCTTTCCATAAAGGTTGAACTAGATGGCATTCCCACCAGCAGTGAAAAAGAGTTCTTTTCTCTCCACTTCCCCCCCAGCACTGCTTGTTTTCCTTCTTTTTTGATGTGTGTCAATCTCAGTGGCATGAGGTGGTATCTCATAGTTGTTTTGATTTGCATCTCCCTGATGATTAGTGATGTTGAGCATCTTTTCATGTGCCTTTTGGACATTTGCCTTTCTTCTTTTACAAAGTGTCTGTTCATTTCTTCTCCCCATTTTTTGATGGGGCTAGATATTTTTCCTTGTATAGTTCTGTCAGTACCTTGTAAATTTTGGATATTAGTCCTTTATCTGATGAGTATTGGGTGAATAATTTCTTCCACTTAGTGGGTGACCTTTGTATTCTGGGCACTATCTCCTTTGAGATGCAGAAGCTTCTCAGCTTAATATAGTCCCATCTATTTATCTCTGCTTCCACTTGTTTGGAGAGTGCTGTCTCTTCCTTAAAGATGCCTTTAGACTCAATGTCATGGAGTGACATCAAAGTGAATGATCTTCTTGATGATAATGCTATTTTTTTTTGGTTTTTGGGTCACACCCAGCAGTGCTCAGGGGTCACTCCTGGCTCCATGCTCAGATATTGCTCCTGGCAGGCATGGGGGACCATATGGGGCACCAGGATTCGAACCGATGACCTTTTGCATGAAAGGCAAACGCCTTACCTCCATGCTGTCTCCTGGGCCCGATAATGCTATTTTTTAAAACTATGTTTGAAGCACTCCATGACATTGAGTCTAAAGGCATCTTTAAGGAAGAGACAGCACTCTCCAAACAAGTGGAAGCAGAGATAAATAGATGGGACTATATTAAGCTGAGAAGCTTCTGCATCTCAAAGGAGATAGTGCCCAGAATACAAAGGTCACCCACTAAGTGGAAGAAATTATTCACCCAATACTCATCAGATAAAGGACTAATATCCAAAATTTACAAGGTACTGACAGAACTATACAAGGAAAAATATCTAGCCCCATCAAAAAATGGGGAGAAGAAATGAACAGACACTTTGTAAAAGAAGAAAGGCAAATGTCCAAAAGGCACATGAAAAGATGCTCAACATCACTAATCATCAGGGAGATGCAAATCAAAACAACTATGAGATACCACCTCATGCCACTGAGATTGACACACATCAAAAAAGAAGGAAAACAAGCAGTGCTGGGGGGGAAGTGGAGAGAAAAGAACTCTTTTTCACTGCTGGTGGGAATGCCATCTAGTTCAACCTTTATGGAAAGCGATATGGAGATTCCTTCACAAATTGAAAATTGAGCTTCCATACGATCCAGCTATACCACTCCTAGGAATATACCTGAGGAACACAAAAATACAATACAAAAATCCCTTCCACACACCTATATTCATTGCAGCGCTATTTACAATATCCAGACTCTGGAAACAACCAAGATGCCCTTCAACAGATGAGTGGGTAAAGAAACTGTGGTACATATACACAATGGAATACTATGCAGCCATCAGGAGAGATGAAGTCATGAAATTTTCCTATACATGGATGTACATGGAATCTATTATGCTGAGTGAAGTAAGTCAGAGGAGAGAGAAAGATGCAGAATGGTTTCACTCATATATGGGTTTGAAAGACATTTTTAACAGTATCTCAGAGACAAGAGAGATGAGGGCTGGTAGGTGCAACTCATGACACGAAGTTCACCACATAGAGTGGTGAGTGCAGTTGGAGAGATGACTACACTGAAAACTATAATAACAATGTGAATGAATGAGGGAAGTGGAAAGCCTGTCTCAAGTACAGGTGTGGGCGGGTGGGGAGGAGGTAGATCTGAGAAATTGGTGGTGGGAATGTTGCACTGGTGAAGGAGGGTGTTCTTTACATGACTGTAATCATACAACTATAATCATATTTGTAATCATGGTGCTTAAATAAAGATAATTACAAAAGGGAGCCGGGAGGTGGCGCAGGAGGTAAGGTGCCTGCTGCCTTGCCTAGGATGGACCACGGTTTGATCCCCCGGTTCCCATATGGTCCCCCGTGCCTGCCAGGAGCGACTTCTGAGCGCATAGCCAGGGCGTCACTGGGTGTGGCCCCCAAAAAAAGATAAATAGAAAATAACATCAAGTTTTAATCCATTTCTAGTAAAAAAGTAATGTGTGAAACAGACATATTCTTTCCATTCTAACATCTCCACACAGTCTTGAACCTCACTCTTCGATTCTTCCCCCCTGGGGATAATGAGCATGTATTAAGAGAGGTTGGGCTGGATTAAGGTGGAGTCAAAGATGGGTTGAGAATGAGGGATAGAGTGAGGTTAGGCATCATCTGGGCCACTATATGTGGTCAAAAGTTATGTTTGCCAGTTTACTAATCTCACAGAGGTTCATATATTTTCCAAGCAAAGTGCTTGCTCATTCTCTGAGAATTCACTTATATCTTGAACAATGCAAAATTTACAATAGATAGATGTTTTAGATTTAAGAATCAACATAACTGTGGGAGTAATAGTGCTATTTTATCTGTTTTACATTTGAATATTTAGGGAACTCAACTGTGGATACCGTTGACTTTTAGAGTCTTCCTAATTAAGTGCTTGATTATTACATACGTAGCATATGATATTGGGGTAATATGTGAGGTATCTAAACTATATGATGATGAGTACTCATGTAAAGTATTCTGCTTCCTAGAGGTTCCTCCAATTACCAGTAATTGTATTTCTATCATCAAAGTGATTCATATCTAAAGACTCTAAAAAGAAGTACCAATTACTAAGAAAAACTGGTCAGCAATCAAATTCCCAACACAAAAATTTCTAAAGTCAGAAGGCTTTAGGAAAGAAATCTACAAAACATTTAAAACTAACACCATTCTTCAAAGTCCCAAAATATTAAGAAGAAATGCTTTGAAATTCATTCTAAAATATCAGCATTACCTTGACACCAAAATCAAATATTAATATCACAAGAAAAAGAGATTTGAAGACCAATGACATTGATGGCTATAGATCCAAAAACTATTAATATATAGCAAATGCAAAATTCATAATGCATTAAAATAATCACACACCATGATCAAGTTGGGTTTATCTTTAGGATAAACTAAAATTGATTATTTCTGAACTTTCTTTTTGTTTTGTTTTGTTTTCTGGGGCCACACTGGTGATGCTTATCTGCAATTAGAAATTACATCTGGTAGAGCTCAAGGGATAGAATCTTCCTCAAGATAGTAACTGCTATCTATAAAAATATATATTCAAATTTATTCTTAACAGTGATCATCTAAAGTATTCCCACTAAGATCAAGCACAAAGCAAGAATATCCCCTGTACTACTCTTATTCAACATTATATTAGAAGTTCTAGGGGCCGGGCGGTGGCGCTGGAGATAAGGTGCCTGCGTTAACTTAGGTCGGACCTCGGTTCGATCCCCCGGTTCCCCATATGGTCCCCCGTGCCTGCCAGGAGCGACTTCTGAGCGAATAGCCAGGAGTAACCCCTGAGCATCACCGGGTGTGGCCCAAAAACCAAAAAAAGAAAAAAAAAAGAAAAAAAAAAAAGAAGTTCTAGCAACAGCAATAAGGCTTAATGAAAAGAAGGCAAAGAGATCCAAATTGGAAAAGAGGATATCAAATTATCTCCATTTGCATATATATATGACACTAAAGAATTCACACGAAAGATCCTAGAGGGGGGCAAGAGCAGTGACTCAAGGGGTAAGTCATCTGCCTTGCCTGTACTAGCCTAGGACAGCATCCCATATGGTCCCCCAAGCCAGGAACAATTTCTGAGCATATATCCAGGAGTAACCACTGAGCATCACTGAGTGTGACTCCCCCCACCAAAAAAAAAAAAAGAAAAAAGAAAAGAAAAGGAAAAAGAAAAAAGAAAAATCCTAGAAATAGTAAGTCAATAACAGAAAATCGGCTGACTACAAAGACAATACACAAAATTGGTTCCATTTCTTTATTCAAAAATGAATCAGAGAAGATCAAAGAGTATATCTCATTTAAAAGTGTCCCCCAAATAACAAGTAGCTAAGTGAGAGACCTATTCCATAAAAACTTCAAAGCTCTTGAACTGAAGAGGATTTTAGGAACTGAAAAAAAAAATTCCATGCTAGTGTATTAAGAAAAATCAATATTGTCAAAGTGACCATATCACCTAAACTACTAATAGATTAATGCAATCTCTATCCAAATCCAGACAATATTTTTCAAGGTCCTAGATCAATTATAAACTTTTGTGGAATTATAAAGAATCCCAGATAGCAAAACCATTCTGAAAAATAAGAAACTGGGAAGGAAGTACCTCATTACCAGAGTCTCATTAAAAGCTATAGTGATCAAAACAGGGTAATACTAAAGACAGACTCTGATCAATGAGTCAAAATAGGATCTCCAATGTCAATCCCCATATATTTAAGAGATATTTTTATAAAGGAGCTGAGAATATAAAATAAAATAATGGCAGCCTCTTCAACAAATAGTGTTGAGACAGTTGGACGACCACGTGTAAGATATTAAAGCTGGAACCATATGTCACACCTTACACAAAAGTCAACTCATGGTGAATCAAAGACCTCAGATCATGCCAGAATCTATAAAGTACAGTGAAGAAATATAAGCAGAACTCTCCAAGACCTAGACCTCAAAGGAGTCTTCAGCAATATAGTGACTTTGGCAAAGCTTATAGAATCAAAACTAAACAAATGGGATTACATCAAATTTTAAACTTTCTGTATGGCAAAAGAAACATGCTAAAACTAAAAAACAGCTGAGTGGAAGAAAACATTTGTACTCAACATATCAGGTTGATATCCAGGATATATAAAGTACTCACACAAATCAACCAAAAATCTAAAACCACATAAAAAAAATGGGGAGAGTAAATGAACAGACACTTTTCTGAGAAAGACCAACAGATGGCCAGTAGGCATATGAAAAAAAATCGTTTCAAAATCACTTCCCATTAGGAAAATTCAAATAAAAAAATAGTACACAGTGAGAATGGCACATATCAAAAATACTAGGAATAATCTGTTGGTAAAGATGTAATGAACAAAGAATTCTCATCCACTACTGATGGGAATGCTGTCTTCTCCAATCCTTATGGAAAATAGTATAGAGGGTTCTCAATATACTCAGAACTGAGTGTCATATTACCCACAAATTCCACCTATGAGTATCTATTCCCAAGAAAGAAAAATATTCATTCAGAAGTATACTTACTATTATTCATTGCAGCACTCAGTACAATAGCTAAGATTTTTAATCTTAGGGCTTTGGGGTCAAGGGGACACAGTATATCAGTGGTATTAAGTAGTAATAGAACTGAATATCAAAACCACAGAATCAACACTAAAATCATGTAACCCAAATAATAACTAAACTTAAAAGTTACCTGTCAAATTGGTGGTGGGAATACCCCTGATTCAATGTCACTATGCACCTAAAATATTACTGTGAAATATTTGTAATCCACTTTAGTCAAAATAAAAATTATTAAAAAAAAAAAGTTGCCTGTCAAGATAAAAGGCTGAGAGGTGTTTGGGGAGGAACTAATGGGAGGGAACTTGGGTGTAAAAACTCCACATGCCATAATTCTACCTAGTGGGAGTTTGGAGCATGGGCCGCTATAGGTAATAATCCAAACCAGCATGAAGACGATGAAACACATGTCCCCAAGGACCTTTCCTACCTCATGGATCAAGAAATAGAGGCTGTCTGAGACAACAATAGAGCAAAAGAAAAGGACCTATCTAGAAACTCTTCCCACCTAGAGGAGTCTTTGAAATGTAAAAAAGAAAGCCATCTTTGGGGTGAAGACTAGTGAACCCAACCACATCCTCCTGTGTATTTACTAAAGTGCAGAAAAATGAGGTAAATTAGAATAAATCATGTTCTAATGTTGCTCTGCAAAAGTAGGGAACACTAGATAGAAGATAAAGATTAAAGAAGTAGCTATATTTTGTATAAGCACAATTAATACTGGGGAAATAAAAGGGAAAAAATCTTCTAGCCTAAGAGCCGGGTGACATTTTCCAGAAAGCATATGGTCATATTTCCAACAGCAGGCTTCAGATAGTCTAAGTTTGCCTAACCCCATAGAGTCTTTCTTCTAGGGTTCAGGAAAAGTTCTTTTCATGTTGGTTGTCATAATCAAGCATGGCACTGGAGTCCTTAGGTTCTCACAAGTCCTATGTTGTTGGCAGAATATCAGGAAGCATGCCGTAATTTTCAAGTCCTTGCTAGGATGGTGCTAAGCCTCGTTGCCAAGGTGAGTCCCTAGTTTTGATGATGGGACCCAAAGTTTGGGGGTATATGGTCAATCTTGGAGCAACTAAAGTTTAAGTCAAGTCAGTATGACAAATGTTCTGGGTTAAAGGCCCACCTGCAACTTATAAATTTTGGAGTTCCTATCCCTAATTGGTGGGAACTCCTCTCTTACATAAGATTTCCTCATTTTACGGGATCTATGCAAAAAAGGGGGGGATATAGCTACAAGGTAATGTTGGGGTACCAGGGGACAGTGGGTAGGCTGTAGTTTCTGTTCCTCTGAAGATTTCATATTCTATAAATCTTGATGTATAGGTATAATAACTCTTTTCCCCAGGAAATGCATATAAAGAAATACACATATCCCCTATTTTTTATTTGTGCAAGTCCAAAGGAATGATACTGTATCCCAATAATAAAATACAAATTAAAAAATGCACATATCCTTCCTAGTCTATGAAATAGACTAGGGTAGAATCTGGATTATTGTTGATTGATGGCAATTAAGGATGTAGTGTGTCCTGTAGCTGCTGGATGGAATTACAGTGCAGGAGAAGTCCTTGAACCAAGGCCCACTGATCCATGGTGATGAGTGGCTGAAAGGGATGAGAAGAGGCATGGGGTAGTGCTCCAGGGAACAAGGGGTGTTGAGCTGTAGGGGTAAAGGAGTTTAATAGAAAAAGCAATAAATCCGAATAAGTGAGCACAGGGAAACAATAGAAAAGGTTTTGCTGAGTGGCAGTTGGGGGAATGAGATGGTAGAAGGACTATGTACTACACAGAAAGACATTATGTGGTGACACAGATGGACATTGGACTAACATAAAGGTAGCCATCACACACAAGCACATATGCACACACATACATAATTCATCAATCAATATGTGACAGCTGTAAAACTAGCCCAACTAAGGTAGTAAATTGGAATGGATCAATGCACTTCAGAAATATAAAGCTAGCAAATAGGTGATAAGAAAATTTTAAGCCAATTGCTGTAGTAGCTAATTTCTAGGAATCACTACTAGTGAAGGTACACTTGGCTGTAAAAGCATCATAAGTTAGATTATGCACATATCATTCTCATTCTAATTGGCTTTTCCATATCCTGTCTTTTTTTCTTGAAGTTTTTATTTGTTTTTATTTTTATGACCTCTGAGGTAGCATAAAATATGTATATATATATATATATATATACATATATATATATATATATCTTAGCACAGACAGAAGATCATACAATAGTAATTTACCCTTTAAACTGTTCATTGGTGGTCTAGTTATTCTTAAATGAAAACTTAATTTTAACAGTATTCTAAAAACACTTTGTGGAAGGCATCTTTAATTTTCTAGACTAGTTGTCCACTAATAAGCATCCTTAGAGTTTAAGTGAGCAAAATAGTATTCTTTGAACTTTTAAAAGCTTAGATAACTTGCATAATTTTTCAATTTAAATATTTTATTAATATCTTTATTTAAACACCCTAATTACAAATATGATTGTAGTTGGATTTCAGTCATGTAAAGAACACCCCCCTTCACCAGTGCAACATTTCTATCACCAATGTCCCAAATCTCCCTCCTCCCCGCCTGTACTCTAGACAGGCTTTCCACTTCCCTCCTTCATTTACATTGTTTCCATATTCTGTCTTAAGCATATCACACAAGCTTTTTCATCAGTTTCTAAACATCCTTATAATGACCACTATAATAAGAGTTAAGATCACTAAGCACTGTAGCATGAGTTCAGGGTATTCATTCCTGTCTTATAGATTTCTATAAACAAAAATAGTTCAGACATATTTAAACTGAAAACATATTGCTAAAAACATTCTTAAAATGAGTGCTGTGGTGAGAGTTTAGAGTATTGAATACTGTAATGTGACTAAGGGGCATTCAAGTTCTTTCTCCATAGACTTCTGTGAACAAAAACATAACATTTTTGGGGGGTACCACACCCAGTGACGCTCAGGGGTTACTCCTGGCTAAGCGCTCAGAAGTCGCTCCTGGCAGGCACGGGGGATCATATGGGAACCTGGGGATCAAACCGTGGTCCGTCCTAGGCTAGTGCAGGCAAGGCAGCAGGCACCTTAACTCCTACACCACCTCCTGGCTCCCAAAACATAACATTATTGAAGACATACTTAGTTTTAAAAATAAGTTACATTCTTATAAAGAGCACTGTATAGTAGTCCATGACATACAAATTCCTTCTCCACAAATATCTGTGGACAAAAACATTAAAACATTATTTCAGATATCTTTTAAAGGGAAATTAGCTGATAAATCTGCTTTAACTTATACCCATTGCTCTAGGTACCACTGAAGTAAAAAGATGATATAAGCTGCCAAAGATTTCACAGAAGAGGTGGGAATATCTGAAACTTTGTGATCCTCTAAATTAAACCACTGTTGTCTTTTTTGTTTTGTTTTGTTTTCGGGTCACACTGGGCAACACTCAGGGGTTACTCCTGGCTTTGTGCTCATAAATCACTCCTGGGAGGCTCTGGGAACCATATGGGATGTTGGGATTCAAACCACCATCCATCCTGCGTGCAAGGCAAAAACCCTACCACTGTGCTATCTCTCTGGCCCCTAAAACATCATTGTCTTGCTGCATTTTTACAATGGACTGTGTAATATCTTTTGTCCATTTCTATATAGTGATTCAAAACAGAAAATAAGTTGCATTTTTTCAAGTTGTTCTTTGAATAAATTGCATATTGTGACAAGTTGAAATTGTGTAAGGGGAAGTCCACACATGTCTGTAATTTTTGCTTCTGCCTTGTCCTCATAGGAAAAGTCTTTCAGTTGTATTAAATTCACAGATAGTAACTTCAAATTTTCTATTTTTAGAGACTCCTGCTGAGCTCTGCAGTGACTGCAGAAAAACCTAGTGTAGTCTGTCAGCTTTTCTTTTTTTGAAAATAACCTGAAGCAATCCTGTAATGTACATTTACTTGTGGGTGCTAGTGGTAGAGATAGATGCATAACTCTCAAATGTTTGAGATCTTTTGTGACAGGTGAATCACTGGATTCACCTATGAATTTGAACTAACTCTTAAAAAGTGTAACAATATGGGCTGGAGCAGTGGCACAGTGGTAGAGCATTTGCCATGCAAGCGGCTGGCCTAGAACAGATTGCGGTTCTATCCCCCAGTGTCCCATATGGTCCCCCAAGCCAGGAGCAATTTCTGAGTGCACAGCTAGGAGTGGCCCCTGAGCATCTATGAGTGTGGTCCCAAAATAACAAAAACAAAACAAAAAAGGTGTAACAATAATAGACTTATTGAGTTGCTTGTATCTCTGCCAGCATGCTCTATAGCTTTCAAGTCATCAAGATGATCATTATTTTCCTCTTTATGTATTTTACAATTATCTACTTTATTCAGGTCTTCATGGAGACATTCATCAGGAAAAAAAAGTAGTTCATTTAAGTCTTGTTGGCTAGACCCTGCATATTGGTCATCGATCTTCCAAATGATTATCTTAAAATTCTTGAGGCTGATATGCCTGCACTGTTCTTCTTAAAGGGCATTCATAAGTAGGCCAATTTTTTTTGTTTTGTTGTTGTTTGGGAGCTACACCCAGTGACACTCAGGGGTTACTCCTGGCTATGAGCTCAGAAATCGCTCCTGGCTTAAAGGGACCATATGGGACTCCCAAAGATTGAACCGCAGTCTGTCCTTGTCAGCCACATGCAAGGTACATGCTCTACCACTGCGCCACTGCTCTGGCCCTGAATTAGGCCAAATTCTTATGCCACTTTACTTTTATGCCTTAATGTATTTGACCTATTAATATTATCCTGGTAATGGTTTTGTTTTAAATAATTAGACAAACATGGAGCATTATACAGGCACTGAAAAATTGAGTTCATGTAACAAGTGTTTCCTACATTACAGAGTCCAGTGAGAGTTTCACTAGTTCCCCCCCAAAAAAAACAGGTTTTGGTTTTATTTGGAGGGGGGGCCACACCCGGTGACTCTCAGGAGTTACTCCTGGCTATTCACTCAGAAATCGTTCCTGGTTTAGGGGACCATATGGGATGCCGGGGCATTGAACCATGATCTGTCCTAGGCTAATACCAGCAAGGCAGACCCCTTACCACTCTGTGTCACTGCTCCAGCCCTTGAAATTTCAAATCTGATTACTCCTATGCCTTGTAATCTCTGCTTTAGAGTGTTGTATTGGCTTATTATCCCAACTATATGATGAAGTCGCTACTAGTTGTCTTTTCCTCTAAATAGCCTATGTTAGATTTGGGAAGGAGTAGGAGCATTTTGCCTTGGAGGATTGCTTATCCCATTCATCAGGAATCTGTGCCTTGGTTTCATCATTTGTAAGAATTCTGCTTTTGACGAGGTATAGTGGGACCCAGAGTTTCTTGATGGGGTTTCCATATTACACACACTCACACTCATTCCATGTGGAACTGGTTAACACTAGAGATCTTCATGTATACAACTGAGAGATAGGGTGATGGATACAAAAATTAAAGTCCCTAGAGAATAAAAGAAATGCCCATTTGTTCACATTCACACACATACACACACAAGGAAATAATTTTTATCAACATAATAATAAAACTGAACAAAATTACTTGGTCCTAATGTCTGATGCACAAGTGAAGTAGGTGGGTGTCCTCAGAAAATAAGTACTGAACTATGATTTAGGTTTTCAATGAAAAGATGGCCAACAGACACTTAAAAAATGCTCAACATTTATCATTAGGGAAATCCAAATCAAGACAACAATAAGATATTAACTTACACAAGTGAGGATGGAACATGTCAAAAATAATTGGAACACTCTCTGTTGGCAGGGATGTGGTGAGAAAGAAACTCTCAGCCACTGCTGGTGGGAATGCTACCTGGTCCAACTTCCATTGCAAACATATGGAGGGTTCTCACTGAACTCAAAATTCAGCTGCTGTATGACCCAACAATCTTTTTTTAGGTATCTATCCCCAGGACATAAAACATTCGACCAAAAGAATGTAATGTACAACACTATTCGTTTCAGCACTCAGCACATTATCTAAGACTTGAAATCAACCTAGATGTCCAACAACAGACAAATGGATTATGAAAATGTGATACCTATATACAATAGAATACTACATAGTTATAGGAATGATGCAATCACTCAATTTGCAGGTACATGGATGGAACTGGAAGAATAAAGTAAGCCAGAAGGATTAAAAGAAGCAATAATGGGGCCCAGGAAATAGCATGGAGGTAAGGCGTTTGCCTTTCATGCAAAAGGTCATTGGTTCGAGTCCCGGTGCCCCATATGGTCCCCCGTGCCTGCCAGGAGCAATTTCTGAGCATGGAGCCAGGAGTAACCCCTGAGCACTGCCGGGTGTGACCCAAAAACCAAAAAAAAAAAAAAAAAAGAAGCAATAATAAATAAAATACAACTATGAAAAAAAGACTTTTTGATAGCTTGAGGTTTCATTGAGACTCATTCTCCTTATATACAAAGCTTGAGAGGTGATGTGAAATGGACATGAAGCTTTTCATAGAAACAAAAAGGCTCTGTGTTTCATCATATGTAGACAAGGAATAGAATTCTACCAGTCAGAAGCTGTCCCTGGCATTTAATTCTGAGGGGAAAAGGTGGTTTGTTTCTAGATGATGTGTACAAACCATTTAAACAGTAAAGCTTTCTTTTCCTGATAGACTATAATTTCTTTTCTTAAAATGGAAATGATACTTTGCTAGTAGCAAGCACACCAGAAAAATTGTTTATGTTCTTTCCAATGCCACTTGGAAACAAAAAAAAAAAGACAGATGAGGGAGGATTAATACAAAATGACATCACTTATATATGGTATTTAGAATAACTGCATGAAGAAATGCAATGGTCTGAATAGGAATTGTCTTGAACACCCTTTAGCCTCAGAGTATAGTGAGGAGAAGGAAAGAAACTGAGTGGAAGAGAAACAAATATGAAAGGATGAGGGCCACAGTCCAAGCAGTCTCAGGTACTTTGGTAGCACTAAAAAAGGACAAAACTAAATATCCACGCCAAAGCAAATAACAATGGAATCAAGAGACCCAAACTTTAACTATCTAAACTTAAAAATGGGCCTGTTTTACTGGCAGACTTGGGGGCAGTGGGGGTGGTATGGAATGCAGTTAGAACACTGGTGGAGGGAGGTAGACACTGGATTGACCCTGATTCATTGTGTTTGAAAACCATGAAGGACTTTGTAAATCACAATGATTTCAATAAAAAATAAAAATATGATTTTAAGTCTTAATTACTACCAAGATTATAGATAGTCTTTTAAAAAATAAAATTAAATTTCCATTAGAAACACACAAATTACTTTCAGCCAAATTTGAAAGATCAAAACTGGTACAAAGAAAATGTTCTAAGTTTTTGAAAAGTCATTGTTAACAAAAGGGTTTTTTTTTTAACCATTTAAAATTTTCTGACACTATCCGTTGAAACAACTTGAAAGACAAAAATAAACTACAATGTGGAGCCTATAACCAAGAGAGCTCAGGCTCAGCCAGCTAATTGCCAAAATAGAATCAGAAACAATTCTGTTGCCTTTCATCTTGGAGGAATTTTCCTTTGATTAAACTTCCTTTTAGTGTGGGGATTTGTAGTGTTCTAAAGGTTGACGCAGAACTTGGGAGGCCTAAAGACTTGAGGATTTTCATGAACAGGCTTTCAGAAAGAGGTAGACAGACTTGCCCAATTTAGGAGTCTAATCTCAAGAAGCCTGAAGATCTAATAAGCAAAAAAGGGGGTAGAGAAAGAATGAAAATCTTAATCTAGAAGACAGATATTATCTTCTCTACCAACCAAAAACTCAAACTCAAAAAAGTGTATACTTTATCTTTTAACTATAGGATAAATTTTCAGAATTTTCTGTTCATTTACAAAAATCAGTAGTTAAAAGACTAGTAAGTCAATATCTTTTCATTCATCATATAATAATTATTGAAGAATTAAAGAAAATTACTCCAAGAGCATAAATTCAAAGGACAAAATTGTAATCTCACAGTAATCATACTTTCAGAGAGCTTACATTGAAATACACTAAAGTCAATGAATGGATCTGTCTGTTCTTTACAAGGGAGAGGAGAGTGAGGAAGAAGAGTAAGTTCAAGGAGGATTTGTTTCTGGAAACATACTGGCATCATTAAAGAAGACTGAAAACATATATCGTGACTGCCAAAAATAAAAAATAAAATAAAATACAGGTGGTGATGATAAAAGAACTTCCTATAAGCTTCTCTCTATACAAAATCCTATTTCTTTCTTTTAAAACAATGATTATCACAACACACACAAACACACACACAGCACTTTATATTTTCTCAGTCAGCAGCATCTTATTAAGTATATAATTATTGTCATCATCTTTCAGATACCAGACCAAATTTTTCCCAAATTTTTTCATTTCAACCTCACAATATCCTCAGAAGGTAAAAAATGTTTCCCTTTTTTGCTCAAATAGCTCAGGAAATACATTTAGAAAGGTTAAGCAACTTACTCAAATTTGCAAAGGTAGTATTTAGATCCAGATGTTTCTGGTTCTGGACACTTCTAACAAGTAGGATGAACATATGGAATTATGCTCAAACTTGATGCTAATTCTTTTCATAATTTCTCATTATCCTAATTAATACACCATTTTAAACAAAATAGTGTTGGTCAAAAAGCAATCTAAGTTAGCATCCACTGATCTTGAATGTGGGCCCCAATTTGACACATTTTGTCATTTCTGATTTCTTTTTTAATAATATCTTTATATAAGCACCAGGATTATAAACATGATTGTAATTGTGTTTCAGTCATAAAAAAAAAAAAAAACACGCCCCTTCACCAGTGCAAGATTCTGATCACCATCTCCCTCAGGGGTGACCCTCAGGGGTTTTTTGGACCACACCTGGTGACCCTCAGAGGTTACTTCTGGCAATGCGCTCAGAAATTGCTCCTAGCTTGGAGGATCATATGGGACACCTGGGGATTAAACCGTGGTCCATCCTAGACTAGTGCCAGCTAGGCAGATGCCTTACCCCTCCACACCACTGCTCCTGCCTGTATTCGAGATAAGCATTGTACTTCTTTTACTTATTGACACTGTCATCAAGTTTCTGATTTCTTAACCAAAAAAAATTTCTTCAAGGGTATTTTTGATTTTAAGAGAAGAAATACTCATCCCTGAGTATTGTGGCAGATTAAATAAAAAGCAAATATATATATATATATATATATATATATATATATATATACTTTTAAGTACTAATTTAAAAAATAGTAATCCTCATAGCAAAATACTTCATGCTTTACAGAGCTAAAGGGATATAGGAATGGTTCATTTAGTTAAGAATAAAAAAGAATTAAAATCCAGAAGCTTGGATTTCTTTGGACATAAGTGTGTTTTTGTTTGTGCTATGTTTACTTTTTGAAAAAAATGTGCTATCCCATTTTTATTCTCAAAGGGTTTTAAATGCTTATTAAAAAATGTTGTTTGAAATCAAATAGCTCTTTAAAGGCTGTATTCTGATGATTTGATTGTAAATGAATGAAAAGCACATGGAAGAAGTCACACATGGTTTTAAAGAATTACAGGCAAAAGTGTCTAACAAGACACTCTAAAAGTTTACTAAATGCAATTGTTTGAAAGAAATACTCAGAAGAAAATAAAAACTAGCCACTTTGTTCTACTTAGAGGCTTAAAATACCTATATGCAAATAAATACATTAAACACTTACATTCTGCATCCACATTTATCATTCCAGAGCCTAGCATAGTTCTTTACATCATTCACATTTAAGCTAACCACTCAAATACACAATTATAAAACAGACATTGAATTCTAAAATATTTTTAGACAATTTGTCTCCAACAATGATTGAAATTCTCCAACCCTAAGATAACTACTGTATTATCTACATATAAAAACCTCAGGTGGTAAAGAGTTATTCTACCTCTTAACTAATACCTTTCTTTAGAGGTTTTCTCCTCCTCCTCCCAAGTAGTATTGTAGAACAATACTTTCCTGAGCTTGCTAAGAAGCATTCAAGGAGATGATCACTTTAATTATAGCCAAGAGAAAAGAAAAAAGGTTTAATGTCAGCAATTAGAAGTCAGGATACCTACAGGCATTGGAAAAGAAATAGAAAGAGATGCAAAATGTAGAGTGGTCAAAGCAGGCTTATGGAATCAAGACCAGTGATGGAAATGCAGGATGCTATAAAAGTCATGTCAGCTTCAAAGCTACACTTGCATGTGAAAACATGACCTCTGTTCCATAACCACATCCTCAGCCCTTCCCATGTGGCAGGGAGAGAAAAGTTTTTGTTGTCATTCTTTTATTTTATACTACTCTTTATTCCCTCTGCTTGCCTTTCATTTTCAGTCTTTTAAGAAATCTGTTAAATTTTTTTTTGGTTTTTGGGTCACATCCCGCAGTGCTCAGGGTTTACTTCTGGCTCCATGCTCAGAAATTGCTCCTGGCAGGCACGGAGGACCATATGGGCACCGGGATTCGAACCGATGTCCTTTTGCATGAAAGGCAAATGCCTTACCTCCATGCTATCTCCTGGGCCCCAAAATCTGTTATTAAAGTTAGTATCTTGCTAAAGTTTTCCAAAAAGTCAGATTTTTTAGTAATCATATTTTTGCTTACCTTTGTTGTTCTCTTACTTCCTCCTATCATTTTTCTTCTGTATTATATTCTTCTAGATTTATACACTAATAGTTGAATCTTTTATCATTTATATTAATGTATTTATCCACTTTTGGCCTAAATTTGCATTATTATTAATATTGAAGAAGTTACCTCAGCTGAAAAAATAATTAAAGAGATAAATGACTAAAGAAACTGATACATATACATAATGGAATATTATGCAGCCATCAGGAGAGATGAAGTCGTGAAATTTTCCTTTATATGGATGTACATGGAATCTATTATGCTGAGTGAAATAAGTCAGAGGGAGAGAGAAAGACACAGAACAGTCTCACTCATCTATGGGTTTTAAGAAAAAATAAAAAACGTTATTGCAATAATTCTCGGAGAAGAGGGCTGGAAGGTCCAACTCACGACATGAAGCTCACCACAAAGAGTGGTGAGTGCAGTTAGAGAAATAACTGAGAACTATCATAACAATGTGAATAAATGAGGGAAGTAGAAAGCCTGTCTAGAGTACAGGCAGGGATGGGGTTGGGAGGAGGGAGATTTGGGACATTGGTGATGGGAATGCTGCACTAGTGAAGGGGGGTGTTAATTACATGACTAAAACCCAAATACAATCATATTTGTAATCAAGGTGTTTAAATAAAGATATTAATAAAAAAAGAAAATTCAAGTTGGGGAGGAGGGAGATGGGTCATTAGTGATGTGAATGTTGCACTGGTGAAGAGGGGGGTATTTTTTTTATAACTGGAACCCAACTACAAACATGTTTGTAATCATGGTGCTTAAATAAAGATATTAATTTAAAAAATAAAAAGAATTTTGTTAATTCTTTAAGGAATTCATCTTAGAATATAAATCTCCCTCTAAGAGCTGCTGTAGCTGCATATCACTGAGTTTCAAATGCACTCATTTTATTAATACACTAGTTTTACTACCATTTATCATTATTTCAATTTTCTAATTCATATTTTTGTTAACCCATTGTTGCCTTCGAATGTTTTATAGGATTCAAATATTTAGAATTTCTTAATTATTAAGAATACTAATTTTCTATCGGAGTGGTTTTAAAACCTTTTACTGTATCAGTACATATTTTGTTCATGCACAAGCTCCAAGTTCGATCCCCAACTCCACATGGCTCCTTAATTACATTCAGGAGTAATTCCCAAGCACTGAATCAACAGTATTTCCTGAACACCACCAAGGGCTTAAAAATCCTAAATTATTTCCAGTACGGTGTTAATATAATCTAAGGGCATTATAAATAAGGAATAAAACCTTTATAAAATTATTGAACAATTTTTATTCGTCTTCCATGTTTTTGTCCTTGGATTTATAAAAAAAAAAGGTGATGCAGATAAAACCTACAAGATGTCAAAGGCTACCAATAACAGAAGCTAAGAAGAGAAATGAAGGGTCCTTCTCAAGTAATTTGAGAGGATATGAGGCTAACAACACTTGATTCTATATTTGAAGTCCCTAAACTATCTAACAATCAGGTTTGGGTATTTTAAAACACCAAGTATGCTACTGCCACTGACCACCACTTCAGGGCCTACATCTGAACATCACTGTGAATGCTGAGACTTACTCCCACCCAGAAGCCCTTGCTGAAGTTAAAAGGAGGTAAGCCAGAAATGGTGAAGCAGGGAGGAACACAGTCACTCTGCTTTCCTTCACAATGCACGCATCTCCTAGCCCATGAACCCACCACAACACGCAGTAAAAGCCACACTATAAGATGTCAATGGGGAAACAATGCAGGTCAATAGCATGCATAGAAAATTAAAATGGCAGCTCTGGTTACTCTGAAAGTACCAACCACATAGTTAGTCACTCAGATAAGAAGTTTAGAGTAGTAATATTGAGGATGCTTATAGAACTCAAAGGAAGTATAGATCAAGCTGAACAGAACACAAACATAGAAATCATAAAACTGCAAAGTGAAATGATAGGATGAAAGACTCAGTAGATGAAATTAAAAACTCAATAGAAAGCCTCTCCTACCGAGTAACAGCAGCTGAGGACAGAATCAGCAGGCTGGAAGATGAGATGCAGAGCAACTCCATACAGCCGAAGAGACTGGAAAAGAATGTAAAACAATGAAAAAAATGCTCAAAGAATGTGAACAGATGGAAATAGAAGTTCTTGAAAGTTCAACAGAAACAACATAATAATCATTGAAGTCCCAGAGACTCAGGAAGAAAATCCCCTGGTAGAATCAATAGTCAAGGACATCATTATGAAGAAACTCCCAGAGATAGACTGCATGCAACCAAATTCTGCATGCCCAAAGTGTGCCAACTAAAAGAGACACGAAAAAAACCACCCCAAAACACATCCTGGTCACAATGACAAATCCCACAGATAAGGATAGAATATTGAAAGCAGCAGGATCAAAAAGGGTAATAACATTCAAGGAAGCATCCTTAATATTTACAGGAGACCTGTCACAAGAAACCATCAGAGCCAGAATACAGTGGTGGGATATAGTGACAAAATGCAACCAAATGAATGCTTCACCTAGAATACTGCACTTTCAGATTCGAAGGAAGCACATACAGTTTCAGAGATAAACAGCAGCTCAGAAACTTTACAGACTCAAAACCAGCCTTAAAAGAAAAACTGAAAGGTCTACATTAAGATGAAAGAGAACAAAAGACACAACAAATTTCTACACAAAGATAACATCAAATCCCATGACAAAAATCTCTCTCAATGTCAATGAACTAAATGCACCAGTTAAGAGACAACAGAGTGGCAAAATAGATCAAAAACCTCAAACCAACATCCTGCTGAATACAAAAAAGAGATCTACATAGTCAAAACAAGCATAGACTCAGAAGAAAAAAAGGCTTGATGTTGTACAGATCATAGGCTAAAGCCTAGACTAGGGTCTTTTATATTGGTCCCAGAATACGTTCTGCCCAGTCATGGTGGTCACAGTCAGTTTCTGTAGTTAGTGATCTTGGCTTTTGCACAGATCAAAGAATGATGTGTCTTCTGATTTTATCTTATCTTTAGGTGGTGAGATAAGACAATCTTCTCTTTGACCAGTGCTTCTAAATTATTTTCTGTCATGCCCCCCTAGAAAGAAGAAAATATTTTGTGCCCCCTGCAGAACTATAAATAGTATCTTTATTTAAAAAAAAACTTTAACTTGAAAAACAAAAATATATAAAATAATTTGAGCTGATTTTTTAATGAGAGGTGATGTCTACATTAATGGCTACAATGAGCACATTTTGCAATGCATAGCTTTTCAAAGAGGGGTTTGAAGCAGGACACAGCAACTTAGCTCCAGAGACTTACAGAGACATAAACATGGGGCTGCTTATTATTACAGTGTTTGTAGAGGACAAATGTGCCCACCTTTACAGAGCCTCACGTCCCCCCAGGAGGCATGCCCCCACTATTTGAGAACCACTGTTGTTGCCATTTCCTCATTGTCAGGATGTCATATCAAAACTGGCCCATGTTGATGTCAGAGCAATATTAATAATGTCCCAGAGGGAGTTTTATTGCTGGAACTATTGCAGAGAACTATGTCAGTTCTATGCCTGAGACCTGTACAACAACCAAGATCTCTAATTCCAGAGGTCTGATTGAGACAACTACAACTGAGCAGATCTTCTGGAAACATAATGAAAGACTCTATCCTAGACTTCGTCCTAGGATCAGCGCAAAAACCAAGACCACTAACTACAGAAGACTGATTTAAACAATAGTGATGGAACAGAACTTCTAGAACCATAGAGAAAGACTCCATCCTAGGCTCTATTCTATGACCTGTGAAAATACCAAGATCTCTAGCTACAGAGGCCTAATTTTATCATACATGACTGAGCAGAAAGTTTCCAAACATCACAAAAGGACCTAGGGGAGAGTAAAAGAGCATGTATGAAGCCTGTAGTTATACCCATGACAGTATACTTCAAGGGTGAAAAAACCCTGTATCTCTTAGGCAAAGGGAATTCCCTTTCTAATCTCTACAATTTTTACTGTTCCCATGCAAATAAAAGCACAAATTAATTTTTTTGTAATTGTTGTTGTTGCTTGTTTTTGTGTGTGCGCTTTGTTTTGTCTTTATTTCAGGATTGTGGTTCTTGTTTGGTTGTTGTCTTTATTGTTGTGGTGCTTTTCGGGGGGGGAGTTGTATTGTTGTCATTGTTGCCTTTTTCCCTTGCTTTTCTTAAACTGATATTTATAGCCTCTAGAAGGACTCCTCCTGTTTTTTGCTTGTTTGATTTTTGCCCCTCCTTTTTTTCTTTTCTTTTTCTTCCCTTCAAACAGAACCACATAACTTGAACCATCTTGTTCTCCCCCACAAATTGAGGGGGAAATAATGGAGGGTACCAAGACCAAACAATTGTATGAACATTGAATAGAAATAAAAAATGATCAGACTTAAACACCAAATCCAAAACAAACTACAACAGAGTCGATACCCAATCTACAACAAGCTAGACACAGAGGGCACCACTTATGCTGGCAGCCCGGGGTGGGGGGGTAAAGGAGGGGGATATGGGATGCATGCTGGGAAAAGGGGTGGAGGGAGGACAACATTAGTGGTGGGAAAGGCCCTTATTCAATGTCACTATGTACCTAAAATATTACTGTGAAAGATTTGTAATCCACTTTGATCAAAATAAAATTATTTATTTAAAAAAGGCTGAAGGAAAATAATCCAAGAAAACAACTCCCTTAAAAAAAAGAGTGGCCATATTAAAATCAGATGACA
The DNA here is from genome assembly GCA_004027635.1 of Crocidura indochinensis. Taxonomy (NCBI): domain Eukaryota; kingdom Metazoa; phylum Chordata; class Mammalia; order Eulipotyphla; family Soricidae; genus Crocidura; species Crocidura indochinensis. Next base: position 6,111 of record PVKC010001319.1, on the reverse strand, counting down.
AAATCTTTAGACTCAGAAAAGTTAGAAGGGATAAAGGTGATGATTTTGTACTAATCAAAGGATATATAGAGCAGAAAGAAATCACTCTCCTAAACATATAAGCACCCAATGCGGAACCAGGAAAATGTTCAATATAATTATTGACAAATCTGAAAGAAGACATCAATATCAATGCAATAATAGTAGGAGACCTCAACATTGTACTGTCACCCCTTGATAAATCAATCAGGCTGAAACCTAACAAAAATATACTAGCTCTAAAAAGAGAAATAAAAGGAAGTGGATTAGTAGATATATATTGGGCACTCCATTCCCAGAAAACTGAATACATGTTCTTCTCCAATGCACATGGGTCATTTTCTAGGATAGATCACATGCTGTCCCATAAAACTTACCTCCATAAAATCAAGAGGATAGAAATTGTTCTGACTACCTTCTCAAATCACAAGTCAATAAAATTAGAAGAGAACTACAAAGGGACACAGAGGAAAAACTCTAACTAGCTCCTAGAAATTAAACAGCACACTACTCAATAACCAGTGGGTCAGAGATTAAATCAGATGAAATTAAAACATTTCTGGAAACAAATGACAATAAAGACACAAACTATCAAAATTTATGGGAAAGAGCAAAAGCAATACTATGAAAAAAGTATAGCTTTGCAAGCACACATCAGAAAAAGAGAAGGGACCTACATTAATAACATATTGGCGCAGCTTTTAAAATTATAAAATGATCAGCAAAAGGAGCCAAATATAGGTAGGCAGAAGGAAATAATAAAGCTTGGAGCATAAATCAATGAAATACAAATAAAAATCAAAAGTTCAATGAAAGCAAAAGTTGGTTCTTTGATAAATTAATCAAGGTTGATAAACCACTAGAAGAATTCACAAAGAAATGGAAAGAGAGAGAAACTTAATAAACCAGATTAGAAATGAAAAGGGTGAGATCACCACAGATACTGCAGGGATTCAAAAGGTAATCATAGAATACATTGAGAAACTCTATGCCATAAACTATGAGAAACAGGAAGAAATGGATAAATCCTTGGACTCCTACAATTTTCCACTGTTAAACCAGAAAGATCTAGCATAACTAAATAGACCCAAAATTGCTGAGGAAATTAAAAGAATTATCAAAAGTCTTCCCAAAAACAAAAGCCCAGTCCAGATGTATTCACTAACAAATTCTTTCAAACTTTCCTAGAGGAAATACTACCAACACTTTTAAGATTCTTTAATGAAATGGAAAAATGAGGAACATTCCCAAATAGTTTTTATGAAGCTAACATCACCCTTCTACTAAAACCAGACATATATATTATAAGAAAAGAAAACTACAAAGCAATATCCCTGATGAACACAGATGCAAAGATCCTCAACAAAATTCTAGCTAATTGGATCCAATGCCTCATCAAGAAGGTCATTCACCATGACCAAGTAGAATGCATTCCAAGGATGCAATGAGGTTTAACATATGTAAATCAGTCAACATAATACACCATATCAACAAAAAATAAAACCATGTGATAATATCTATAAATGCAGAGAAATCATTCAATAAGATCCAACACCCATTCTTGATTTAAAAAAAAAACTCTCATCAATATGAGAATGGAATGAACTTTTCTCAGTATAGTCAAGGCCATTCACAACAAGCCAATTGCAAATATTATTCTTAATGGTGGTAAACTAAAAGCCTTTCCTCTAAAATCCTGTTTAAGAGAAGACTGTCCTTTCTCAGCATTCCAATTCAACATAGTGCTGGAAGTTCTTGCCATAGTGATTAGGAAAGAAAAAGATGTCAAGAGCATTCAGATAGGAAAGAAAGAAGTCAAGCTCTCACTGTTTGCAGATGACATGATAATATATCTAGAAAACCCTAAAGACACTACCAAAAAGCTTCTAGTAACAATATATTCATATAGCAAAGTGGCAGACTACAAAATTAATACACAAAAAGCAATGGCCTTATACACAAATAATGATAGAGAAAAATGGACATTAAAAAATACCCATTCACATTAGTGTCATACAAACACAAATATCTTGAAGTGAACCTAACTATAGATGTGAAGAACCTATACAAAGAAAACTATAAAACCTTGCTTTAAAAAAAGAGGACACAAGGAAATGGAGATATATACACTGCTCATGGATTGGCAGGATTAACATCATTAAAATGGCACTACTCCCCAAAGCATTGTGCAGATTTAATGCAATCCCTCTAAGGATACCTCTGACATTCTTCAAAGAAATGGATCAAAAACTCCTGAAATTCATTTGGAACAATAAACACCCATGAATAGCTAGAGCAACCCTTGGGAAAAGGAGTTTGGAAGGAATCACTTTCCCCAACTGTAATGTGTTAGTTCATTCTTTCAGCAACCCCAATTATACTTGATTTGATTTTGCATTGTCTTTTCAAATAAGTAGCTATGACTCTTTAAAATTTGAAACTATTCTTGAAGAATCAGAGAATGCAATACACTGATTTGCATGCTTTTATTCATAATGTCTGGGTTTGCTCCTTTGCACCACATGGTCACCCCAAAGCAAAAAACAAACAAACAAAATCTACTCTACACTGGACAATAGTTAATCTTCATTTCACAGATCATTTTTCCTTAAATTTCTTTACCAACTGTAATCACCATTCATTACATTTCCAATATTTTCACCATTTATAATATTTTATTCCTAACATTTTAGAAAATCCATATGCTTGACTTATATTTACTGAATTACAGTTGCTGCTTATTGAATGCTTGTTAAAATATTGATGGGAAGGGTTTTCATCTGTAGATGAAGGAGGATTTTCATCAGCTAGAATATTTTGACTTTTATATTGTTTTCTTTACTTGCTTTACTTGGAATTAGGCTAATTTTTCTGGTTAGATCCTCTATTTTTAATTCAAGATCGCCCTCTTCTGACAGTAAAGTGCAGTTTCTTTAAATGGACATTTCTTTGCCTTTTCTATAATCTATCCTCACTTTAATGCTGATATGAACCAAATTCTTGGACCTGATTCGGCACTTTAGTCTTTAGCAAGAAGCTATTTCTGGTAGAAGTTGTGTATTTAGGGGCTGGAGAGGTGGAACCGCATTTTGATCCCCCGGCGACCCATATGGTCCCCCTAAGCCAGGGGCAATTTCTGAGCTCTTAGCCAGGAGTAACACCTGAGCATCAAATGGATGTAGCCCAAAAACACAGAAAAAAAAGAAGTTTTTTATTTATGTTCCTGTATATTTTTGGTCAAAGGAAACTCCAGTGATAGATATGCTTAATTTTTATGTAATTTCTTAAATTTCTATTTAAGGCAAATCTAAGTTTGTGATATTATGTCTTTAGTAATATTGTAGGTATGAGTTATGTATGGTTCTGTTAATGATGACTTAGAAGAAATGTGGTTCAGAAAAGGTAGCAGTCTGGAAAGTGTTGAGTCATACCTGGTGATGTTCAAAACTCATACTTGTACCAAAATTAAATTTATGACTTCATGCATTTCAACATATGCTTTAATATGCTCCATATCTGTAATTAATATCTCGCACAATTTTTCTTAATTTTTATTTACATGCTTTTTTTACATTTATATTTCTTTACTGTTTCCTTTTTGCTGTTGTTTTGGTTTAGTTTGGTTTTGGGTCACACCAGGCAGCGTTCAGGGATTACTACTGTCTCTGTCCTCAAAAATCGCTCCTGGCAGGCTCAGGGAACTATATGGAATGCCAGGATTTGAACCACCATCGTCCTGGGTCGGCTGTGTGCAAACATCCTACCACTGTGCTATCTCTCTGGCCCAACTATTTCCTGTTTTATAATTCTTTTTAAGTTTTTGTTTTATTTTTATTTTTGGGCAACACCCACCCAGCAATGCTCAGGAGTGACTCCTGATTTTGCACTCAGAAATTGCTTGGGGGGTGAGGTCGGAGCAATAGTGCAGCAGTAGGGCGTTTGCATTTCATACAGCTGATCCGGGACTGACCTCGGTTCTATCCCCGACATCCCATATGGTCTCCCAAGCCAGGATCAATTTCTGAGCACATAGCCGGAGTAACCCCTGAGCATCACCGGTATGGCCCAAAAACAAACAAACAAAATAAATAAATAAAAATACTTGGGAGAACACATGGATGCCAGGGATCAAATCTACCAGTCATGTGCAAGGTAAATTCCCTATACACTATACTAACACTCTGGCCCTTTAATAGATATTATAATCTATTACTTCTTCATTAAGCTTTACCTAGAATCAATTAGTTCTCCCATGGAAAATAATTTTACCCAATTGTCATGACTGTTGGCTTTTTAAGGTAGCTGTATAGACTTTATAACATTTGTTTTTAAATTATTAAAAATAACTCTTGGGTTTTTAAAGGCTATACTGTAGCAAACACAAGAACATAGGCAGTACCTGTTAAATGTTTAATAGTAGTGGGCATCCATACTCTCACTCTGGGTGGTGAATAGCCTGGACTTAACCACAATTGTGATTTTCACAAATTATCATTACTATGTCACATTTGTCACAGAGTTTAGTTCAGTAGGGAATTTTTTTTATTCCAGTCTATCATACAATGAGTGGATACAATGTACAAGTGTGCAATTTCTGTTTCTAATGACTACACAAAAACACTCACCCATGCACAGTGCATTATCTGTACATACATCAACACATCAGATTATTATTCTGAGTGAAATGAGTCAGAAGGAGAGGTGTAGACACAATAAATATTTGTGGCATATAAGAATAATAAATGACAATGTGGTAATAATATCTAGAAAAAATAGGGATGAGGGACAGGAGGACTAGTCCATGATAAAAAGCTTGCCATAAAAAGTGGTGAGTTCAGTTAGAATATAGAAAGGTACTTTATGGCATTGATAGTTGGAACATATCACTCTGGACAAGAACTGATTGCTGAAAATGGATAAGTGACATGCATGGTACCCTTTAATTAACAATATTGCAAATCACGGTGTCATAAAGGAAATTTTGCAAACCTCAGTGTTATAAAGGAAAAGAGAGATAGAAAAAAGTAAAATGCCTGCCCCTGACATAGGCAGAGGAGGGTGAAGGGGAAGGAAGCGAGGGACATTGGTGGTGGGGAAAGTGTACTGGTGAAGGGTGGTGTACACTCTACGATTGAAACTCAACTATAAATAATTTTGTAACAAATATGCTTAAATAAAAATTATTTTTAAATATTTCAGGCACTCTATCATAATTCCTTTATGATATATCATATGCCTTTAACGAAGTGTCATTTTTGTTTTTGTGTGTATTTTAGTTTGGTTTCTTGTGTATTGTGTATGTAAACATTTCTGACCTTACCATGATCTGGAATTGTTGTGTATGTAAACATTTCTGACCTTACCATGATCTGGAATTGTGTATAGGTAAACATTTCTGACCCTACCCTGATCTGTGATTGTGCTCTACCCTTGGGTGTGACCTGGCAGTCTGTCCCCACCCTAGGGTGGTACCTAATTCTGCTTCCACCATTGGGTGGTACCTGATTCTGGGGGATAAAAGCAGTGATCTGTGGAAAGCGGGGGTCTTTTTTTTGCTGGCCTTTATCCAGGCCATTTGAGGCCTCGACCTCTGCAAGGAATAAAGAACTATTTTCTTTGGAAGCTTCGCTGTCTTTTGGATTTCTTCCCACCGCATTCACCTCAGAACCGTTGGTTACTGGGTGGTAGACGTGTTCTCCGAGCTGGAGGGGAAAGATATCGTTCTCCCTACCTCCATCAGTGAACCTCTACTGGGGACGGATTTCTACATCTTGTAGCACACACTAAAGTCTCAATAGATTTTTTTCCTTTCAATGAAATCACTACTTTTCCTTGGAACACTGTCCTTGCTTTTAAAGAATGTTAAAAGGCTTTTCTCTTTTACCTGTTTCATCTGCATATTGTAGGGTTTCAAATTTTCAGCACGTTTTGGTTATCAAGGAAAATGTTTTGAAATGTTTTGCTTACTTATTATCAGAAATCAAAGTATATTTCCTCGACACTATCCAGAATTCACAATCAGTGGATTCAAAAACTGTACTTCATGGTGGGTGTTACTTCACATCTAAATCAGTTTAATCATAAACTACAGGG
>PVKC010001318.1:0-51918 GCA_004027635.1 Crocidura indochinensis | reverse complement strand
AGAAAGAAAGAAAGAAAGAAAGAAAGAAAGAAAGAAAGAAAGAAAGAAAGAAAGAAAGAAAGAAAGAAAGAAAGAAAGAAAGAAAGAAAGAAGAAAGAAAGAAAGAAAGAAAGAAAGAAAGAAAGAAAGAAAGAAAGAAAGAAAGAAAGAAAGAAAGAAAGAAAGAAAGAAAGAAAGAAAGAAAGAAAGAAAGAAAGAAGAAAAAGCCAATTTACATCAAGCTATACACAAAGAAACCTGTTACATAAGCAGTCCGGAGAGCAAAGTAGGGAGGTACCGTGCATGCTGGGAACAAGGATCAAGGAAGGACAACATTGGTGGTGGGAATGGCCCTAATTCACTGTCAATATGTACCTTAAATGTAACTGTGAAAGACTTGTCATTCACATTGGTCACAATAAAAAATATTTTTAAAAAAGGGAAGAAAGAAAGTCAGCAAGAACTCATGTGATTGCTTAACTGATACTCTAGCTTAAGGATAATTGTGTCATACAATATACCTAATCTTGAATATTGAATCCATTATATTTACTCACATGATCTGGAAGAATGCATATGTGAAATGGAGAGAATTAACTTGGGGAATATTTCTTCTTGTCTCATTTTCTCTTGCCTTAAAGTGGAGTTGTGAAAAACTATTAATCCCCATCTTGCTCCCTCAGGCAACCTGGCTAAAATAATGCAACTTCCTGAGCATGACCAAACAGAACAATATGAATGCCTACAGCCAGTGATGGTGCATTGAATAACTATTGCTCAAAAGCTTTTATCTGACACTAGAATTCTGATCTGGAAGGTAGTTACATGTTCTTTTTCTTAAATCATATGAGCTTATGCTTGCTATTCTTTAATTTACTCCTAAATAACCTCTTTTGAACTCAATAAGTAGAATTTATCATCTATTTGAAATTTTAGCACTCATAAAAATTTTATTTAGAAAAACTTGATTATATTGCAAAACACAAAATACATGAGATGTAAAGTTCACACTCTGGTGGAGGGCATTGTGCTGGAATACAAATATAAATTTTAGGTAAATAAAAATGCTAATTTTTTTTTTTTTTTTTGCTTTTTGAGCCACACTCTGACTCTCGGGGGTTACTCCTGAGGCTATGCACTCAGAAATCGCTTCTGCCTTGGGGGACCATATGGGACTCTGGGGTCAAACCATGGTCGGTCCTAGGTTGGCCTTGTGCAAGGCAAATGTGCTACCGCTGTGCCAACACTCCAACCCCTAAAATTGCACTTTAAATGAAATACAATAGGGTACAACTGTACACCTGCTTCAAACATGTGCCTCTTCGAGGTCGAGAGAAGAGAGAAAAGAGAGTGGACAAGTAAAACATTAGATTATACCTGTCCTGTAATGTACTCCCTATCTCATTTGTTTAAATCATGAATAAATATAATGAATAGAAATACAAACTCTGTCCTCCTTCCTTTATTGTATTTATATTGTTTCAAGATAATAAAATGCAAAATAGGGGGAAAAACTGAGGCAAAATATGAGACATTTATCTTGTTACATATATAATCTCCTGGCAGAGTGCTGTCTACCATCCAGTCCCCAACCCTTCTCCATCTCTCCCTCTTCTTCTTTGCCCCAGTCCTGAGTAGAATAAAAGGATAAACCGTAAAACATAAAGTGTCCTATGATAATGTTTTGGAAAGCAGACAGCTGACCTTTGCAGAATCGCACTAAGGAGGGAGTTTTGGAGTAATCAGCCATATTTTCCATTAGCAGGAGTAGAGCCAGGAGTCACCAGTTCTCCTCTCTGGACCACCATTTGCCTAGCAGGCCTCTAAATGCTTGATTTAACTGTGCAAAAACACTACTAATTATATTCATTTATGTGACTGACTTACCATTTGAATCTAATTGCCATGCAGCAAAATAACTGTTAAAGCATATCATTAAACAACTTGAATAATTAGAGAGAGATTTGCTTGTGCTCCTAATTCTATACTAAACTTTAGGGCAGGGATTTCACCCTTCACCTTTTCTATCTTAAATTAGCTGGAGAAGATTATAAAAACATTGCCTTGCTGACACCTTGGAAGAAATCTAGGGGCAAAGAATTGGATTCTGGATAGTCTGAAAATAGCTTTAAAGCTTGGTTTTAGCATCTCAACAAGATCACAACAAGCTTTTGTCCTCTTCCCCATTCCTCCACTTTCTTAGCAACTTTATCTTTGTATGTTATTCTGCTACTATGAACTTATCTCATTTATTTAAGATCCCCTGAAAATGTGCTCATTTCATCTCTTTTTTTATCTCTCAATCCACCCAGGAACTTTCTCAGTACTGGATTCCTCTCCTTTGATAATTTGTGGATTTGGTCTGGATTCATTACTCAGATCCTATCCTTCCCAATACTTGCTTCCTTAACATTGCAATGTCTTTGAATGGTCCTCTCAGAAGATCATCTTACAGTATCTAACAAATTAAATAATAGGATCATGGGAGAAAATGAAATAGGAGCCTTCATTATTAAGAGGATTTCCATCACCATATTAATTAATAATTCTCTTCTTTTAGTTCTAATCACTTCAAGTCAATTTGTGCATTGGAAATTTTTTAAGTCACACTGATTATAGGTTTTTTTAATATATATTTTATTTAAACATCTTGATTACATACATGATTATGTTTGGGTTTCAGTCATGTAAAGAATACCACCCATCACCAGTGCAACATTCCCATTACCAATGTCCCAAATCTCCCTCCTCCCCACCCAAACTCTGCCTGTAATCTAGACAGGCTTTCTCTTTCCCTCATATATTCTCATTATTAGGATAGTTCACTATGTACTTATTTCTCTAACTAAACTCATGTCTGTTTGTGGTGAGCTTCATGAGGTGAGCTGGAACTTCCAGCCCTTCTCTCTTTTCTGTTTGAAAATTATTATTGCAAGAATGTCTTTCATTTTTCTTAAAACCCATAGATGAGTGAGACCATTCTGCATCTTTCTCTCTCCCTCTGACTTATTTTACTCAGCATAATAGATTCCATCTGCATCCATGTATAGGAAAATTTCATGACTTCATCTCTCCTGACAGCTGCATAATATTCCATGTATATATGTACCACAGTTTCTTTAGCCATTCATCTGTTGAAGGGTATCTTGGTTGTTTCCAGAGTCTTGCTATTGTAAATAGTGCTGCAATGAATATAGGTGTAAGGAAGTATGATATTATTATTAGGAGACTAAGGACATGAGAAGGAATAGACCTGAGATTAGAATCTATGGGCAAATAAAAAAACCTATAATCCCTTCCTTACACCTATATTGATTATAGGTTTCCCATAAAGAACATTTTATATTTTTCAAATTTTATTAAATTTGTATTATCACATTATAGATAAAATGTTTACAATAGTATTAAATTTTTTGGCTTTTAGTATAATTAGCCCATTGTCCCACCACCACCACCACAGTGCTCACTAACTCCACCAATGACTTTCTTATGTTAATTCTATTCTTTCTTTAAAATATCTTTATTAAAACACTGTGATTACAAACATGACTGTAGATAGGTTTCAGTCACAAAAAGAACACCCCTTTACTAGTGCAACATTCCCATCACCAATGCACCCCTATTTCCCTCCTTCCACACCCCTACCTATATTCGAGACAGGCATTCTACTTCTCTCACTCATTGTCATGGTGTTACTTCTATTCCTCCTTGTCCTCCTATCTCAACTCCCAATTCTTCCACTGACTTCTCTACTATTTGGTCATCTGAGGTTTGTAGTCCAAGATCAAAGGTTTTTTTCATCATTCAATATTGTCTATTTCCTAATTTTTTACTAAACCATAGATACCACTCATTTTTATAATGAGTATACCCCATAATAATTGACATAGCCTATTCTCCTTGACTTAATAAAACTCCTGAACTTGAGATATTTCAGTTGCAGGAGATGCACCATTGAGTAAGACAAATATGGCCCCTTCCCTCCACTGTTTAGTAAAGTTGAACTTGTTAGAAATTTAAACACAACTGCACACATATTAATATTTTTCTTTTTTTTTTAATTTTTTTTTTGGTTTTTGGGTCACACCCGGCAGTGCTCAGGGGTTACTCCTGGCTCCATGCTCAGAAATTGCTCCTGGCAGGCACGGGGGACCATATGGGGCACCGGGATTCCAACCGATGACCTTTTGCATGAAAGGCAAACGCCTTACCTCCATGCTATCTCCCGGGCCCAATATTTTTCTAAAATAGTGTTAAAATTCACAAAATATTCTAAAGTGTTCACATGTATGCATGTGAGAGAGAGAAAAGGTAAAAAAGAGGTAGAGGGAAGAGAGTAGGAAGAAAGGAGGGAGAAATAATTAGGATAAAGAAATCTTCTGAAACAGGGGCCAGAATTGTTTGTCAAGGTGCTCCCCTTGCTCATGACCCACCCAGCTTTGATTCTCAGCACATGTGTTTCCTGTGCCCCTCTAAGAGTGATCCCTGAGGACAGTGCTAAGAGTAAGCTTTGAGCACAGTTGGATGCTGCCCCAAACAAAGATAAAAATCTGAAAGAGAAATAGGAATGAGCTAGATGGGATTTTTTCAGCATCTTAACATTCAACCAAAATTATACCAAGACTTTATCCTGGACCCACAGTTAGATTAAATTGTTTCTTGAATCACCTAAATAAACTCACTTATTTTCAATAATCCATTCTCGATTGTTGTAACAAATTACTGTCACATCTTACTCCTAGAATAACTGAACAATATGAAAGTATCATGTTTATAGGTCAACTGTTGACAAATATCAGCAATTTAATATTATTTAAACTACTATATGATTTAAGAAACTTATAATGTTTTAAAAAATTATTAAAAATTATTATTATAATCTCCTTCCTTAGTTCATACCTTCAGAGGGTGGAAAAGAGCATAAGGTATCTAACTAAAGCAAAGTATTTGGTTTCCTTAAATGGAGAGAACAAGACAAGGTAAAGAAAGATTATTCAGTCTCCTTGTCCTCTATTCTCAGCCTTCTAACTCATAGTTTCCTTACTCTACAGGTCAACCTCTTACTTCTTTCCAAATAACCTAATGACCTCTTTATTCTTGGCAAAGAGGATCTATGAAAGTTCCCTGAAATGATGCTAATTTTATGTTTAAACTCCTATGATGAAAGGGTTACTTGAGAAGACAAGTGTGGGGGAGGAACGAAAGTACAGTAAAACATAAACCACAAAAGATAGTATTTTTATTGTGCTCCAGCACTTTCCTTGTCTATATTTTATTCTTCCCTTAGTTAAAAATGTTTTTGAAAGTTCTCTCACAAAATCTCTGCTAAATGTGTCAGATTCTTCTTAGAGACAGTCTACAGTCCCATTAACTCACGGTCACATATAATGAAAAGAATTGCAGTCTTTTCTACCATTATAAACTGTGGGTCTCTTTACTATACATCTTATCATCTTAATATTTGCTCTATATTTGATAAAGGAAAGAGTAAATGCTTAAGTAAGAAGCTATTATGGTCTAGGAAGTAAAAATGTACTAAGAACTTTATATAAATGTACTAAGAATTTTATATAATACATTTTCTGGAAAATGAAAATAAGAATATATAAGATGAGAAGATGGATGGCCAGAAGAAGGAAGGGATGTTTTGGGAATGGTGATGTTCATTTCAACAAATAAAAGAAAAGGGACAAAAATCTATGTTTTAATGTTTTTCTTTCCCAAATCTTATGCAGTTACAAGTTTTTCTAAAGAGTAATATACTGACCAAATGGAATATGGGGCACATTTGAACAACTCTCTGAACTGGAGAAAGTACCTGTAAATTTGCTACCTCCCTTCACCCTCTCATTCCACCCTATCTCCCCTCCCTACCCTAAGATGAAATGATCTGGGACAAACTAATTGAGAAAACTAGTAGTGCATGCCTTCGGGAGGTTTTATTAATGGAACTAGACACACTGCTATAACAGAATGTACGACTGCTCTCTTACATTGATCTAATTAGAACATTTACATACTGAATGCCTCCTGGACAATTCTCTACCAATGACACTTACAGTGTGCACCAGGCAAGACTACTCTTAGGTGAAACTGAACAAAGAAGTCATCAAGTCTCCTTTTTCTATGAGAAAAGTAACATTGTCAAGGTTATTAACAGTCAATCAGGTGTCAAGCAAGAGCTTGGCATAGATGGGATATTGGGATTCCCTGTACTTTTGAAAGATAGAATAAAAGACCACTGTTTGCAGTCTGTTAGGGAGGACAATCCAGCATGATCAGGAGTAGCTGGTTTTGGTTTTGAACAAGGAATGGGATTTAGAGGAGAGCATGTTCTGTGTATCATATGAGGATAAAATAAAAACTATTAGGTTACTTCAGTAATTCTGACTCATTAGTTTATATTCAGTGATTATGTGGTATGTTATCATGACAAGCATTTTCACAGGTTTAGCTTCTTTATATGCTTGAATTGGCACCCAGTGATTATTCTAGAGATGTGAGAAATTGGAGATAGTCCAAAGAACCCATAACATTAAAACAAAGATAGCAGAGGATGGCCAGAAACACACAACACCAACTTTATAGTCAGCTTCTTTTAATATATATACTTAGATGTATATACAGAAAGAAGTATTTTCATATTTAATTTCTAAACCATTTCCCTCACACTTCTCCCACCAGCCCTATCCCCACTCTGCACAAATTATCTTGCTGCTCTTATCCACAACTTCCATGAGGAGAAAGATAAAATCTGTATACATTTAGTACATTAAAAATAGTCAACATAGGGGCTGGTGAGGTGGTGTAGCAGTAGGGCATTTGCCTTGCATATGCTAACCTAGGACAGATAGCAGTTCAAACCCCCAGAGCCCCATATGGTCGCCCAAGACAGGAGCAATTTCTGAGTGCATAGCCAGGAGTAACCCCTGAGTGTCACCGAGTGTGGCTTAAAAAAACAAAACAAAACAAAAAAACTCAACATATATTGGTTGATTCTTTGTAGCTGAAAAACAAAGACTAACTGAAGAAATGTAAAAAAAAATAATAATAACATAGCCTCTTTGACTTTTCATTTTAAAGAAAAATTATAATGAGTGAAGCTATCGATTGATAATAACTTACAAGAAAATACTCTGCCTTAGTTTTAAACAAAGTTTCAAGATTCTACTCAGTTAACAAATGTGGTAAAATGAGTAAAAATAAATATCTGCTTAAATTAATATGTAGAATTCTAAAACGGGATAATAATCAGACATTTCTTAACTTTTCATTCCACTTCATTCTTATCTTAACTCCTCATCTTTACTCACAAAAGCTAGAGAGTTAGAATAAGATTCTAAAATACAGGTAAAAATTCTTCATAAAATTAGTAAAGCACAACCTCTTTCCTTCCCAACTAAAGAAATAGAAAGTGTATTCTGTGAGAAACGAAAATAATAGTATGCTCACAATTCAAAAGAGAAATCACAAGAAAGATATTTCCCTAGTCAAAGTGCATTAGTATGCAAAATATATCAAGCACTGGAATCACATTACGGAGATGAAAGACCTGATCCAAACAAGACTGTTTACATTGTTGACCAACAGCTGAATGAACATTGTTTCTGACCATGATGAGCTTTTAATGGATAGACAATGCTCACAATGGTGTAGAAACAGATCATTCAGATACAAGCCAGACATTCATAGAAAAGTCATTCATCCCAGATGCTCTCATTTTCAGATTGAAATTTTCCACCAGTGGCTCAATAATTATATTGTTGCATATACTCTGCAAGCTAGACATATGTGTTCTTTTATGAGACCTCCAGGCCTTGTCTGGGCAGCACATTCAGCTGGCCTCCAGCCTAATGGCCTAGTTGTAAAGATTCTATTCCACTGGTCTATCCTGCATTGTTCAGACTCAAGGAAGTACAGCTTCTTTTAGTTTCAACTCAGAGAAAACCAATAACTATTCAGATGATTAAATTTTCTACACCATTGCATATATCTATCACATTATATCTCAAATAAGCAAGCAAAAGATGGCTTCTTTATAACTTATTTGCTTTTCCCTATGCAGATACCAATCAACCAAGATATGGAGGGAAAATTATATTTAGTCCAATCTAAATTAAAATTTAGTCTGAAACAATCCAAAGTCCTTTTATTTTCATTCCTCTTTAGAAAATATTTAGTGATTAGACTGTTTTCTGTTTTCCTCATTTCGATACAAAAAATGTAGTATAGGATGAGACTGTAGTATGTGAGATGAATGGGTTCCCTGGGCCTTGCAGGGCTCTGACACATGCATTTTTTTTTTGCCCCTTGTGACACATGGAAGGCTCCTTCCCACTTATGACCATTGTTTCATACTCTATAGCTAATCATTTCCACTGATGAACAAGTTGTTCATTCTTTTTTGGCTTTTTCATCAACTAGTGACCTATTCTATGAAACTGGCACCCACTGCACTCCTCCATCCTTGCTTTGTACCCTTCTGAATTACTGTCACATTCTCTATTCAGCACTTCATCTCCAGGGACTCTCTCCTTCCCCATCATGTCAGATTCCAAGATTGCCTTCTGACTTATCTCTCTCACTACTCTTGTCGTATTATTAGAAACTAGGGGAAAGAGGGAGCTCAAATTTGTCAGAGCCCACTGCTCTGCTACCATATAAAGTATAGGTCAGCTTATAAAGTGATCATGTATCCACTTAGTGCCCCCATGACCACCTCATCCATACAAAACAAAGCTTTGCAGAACAAATGTTACTCTATCTATATTTCTGTATCTTGGGTTGACTAACTCCACTTCCTCTTCATTCAAATACTTAAGATCACAATGAGAAATTGTTGGACACATTCTTGGTAACTCTCTTTCCATTACTCCCTCAATTTATCCTCATCATGTCCTCAGACATAAAATGACAAAAAAAGTCAACTTTCTGTTTAAAAGAACATTTCCCTGTCATTTTTTTTCTACAAAAATGACATCCTCTTTTTCCTCTGATCCAAAATATAAGAGTTTAACTTATTTTAAGAGCATATAATATTTATAAACTTTACTACTTATAGGGAACTTGTAATATATTATATATTACATATATTTAAGAGAAAGTTCAGAAGCAGAGAAGAAAGGAAAAAAATACTGTCAAAGACTAGCATTTGACCAGAGGTGGATTTTAAGATAAGCAGTGAAATGCTCTATGCTGTATATTTTGTCTCAGACCTTACTAACCTGCCAGTTTTCACAATCTTATCCTAAAACATATTATGAAAGACTACCATAGAACTGTTTCATCGTCTCTTCTGTCTATACCCTCTTACCCTCTACTATAAGCAATTTTTAGACAACAGACCCTACATGAGCTGACAGAATAAGTTATCCTGTTCTCACAACCTGTTTATTCTAGAAATTGTTTTCATAGTTTCAAGGACAAAGTGAATGTATTTCCTTTTTTATGGTTCCCTTTGGTCTTTTCTATTTGATTTGTTTGTTTTCCTGTGTTTGACATGGAGAGCTGAAGATCTTCATAAATGTTGGGAGGATATGGGGCTACAAAAATTCATTTTTATGGTTACTAATAATAATACTCTTCCTGGAAGAAGGACTTATCTGAAGTGTTTATCCAACTTAAAAAAAAATACTCTCTATTACTTGTGTAAAGCTGGGGAGGGATCCCATAGGTTAAGTAGACTAATCCATCTCAAATATTTTCACTGAACACATTTCTCCCTAGCATTCAATTGCTGTTTTCCCCCAATAGAAACAGAATTCTAAAAATATTTCTTGTTTTTGAAAGGAGGAATAAATGTTGTCCTTGTGAACATTCAACTCAGACCCAGTCATTGAAATCAAACTACCTTCTCTCTTGAGGACAAAAAAAATCATTCATTCTTCATCATGGAACTCACAAAGGAAAGCATATTTGCCAGATTACTTTCTATAAATTGTTTTCACTCAGACACAGTTTATCTTTGACAGATATTTTAAAAAGATAAATCATTGAAGTAAAGGAAACAATTCTCTCACATACCTTATGTTTGTCATTCTATTTTCCTTTCTCAGAATATTTATTGCTGTTGCTTATACCATTGTTTATATATATAAATAGATAAGTCAAAAGAAAAACAGAAATCTTGAGCTAAAATGTTTTTTAGCTTTGCTTGATAGAGGCAACGTGTAAACAAGGTTCTCTTAAAACCCCAGAGGGTATGGTAGATATCATTGACTAAATTGATTGAGGTAAATGTCAAGATTAGTAATAGTAATATGGATAGGAATGGATATATAAATCACTTCAGATTCAGAAGTATAATGTAGATAAGTTCAAACTAGCATCTAGTAGCATCATGCCAAATAACCCAGAAATTCCACTTTTTCTAACAAGCACTTACTAAGGTCATGCTAGACGATCTACCAAATTCTATCTTTGAGTATCTAACCCTGGACTTAAAAACCTTGACTCAAAAGGACAGATGCACACCATTATTCATTGCTGCACTTAGTACAATAGCTAAATATAGAATCAATCTAGGTGTTCAACAATAGATGAACAGATTATGAAAAAGTAGTACATATACACAATGGAATACTATGCAGCTGCAAGTAATAATGAAATCTAGCAATATGCTGTCACCTAGTTGGAACTGGAAGATATCATGTTGAGTGAATGAGTCAGGGCTTTGGTTATATTGATGTGGCATAACTATATATTCAAAGCATTGACTTAACAAACTGAAAATGTGGTATCTAAATGGCAACCACCAAGCTTTGTAGTGTGCCTGTGAAGGTAGCAGGCAAGAGGCTGGGGGTAAAGGAGGATGGGGTACAGAAATGAGTAAAGGGAGCTGATACTTGTGGTGTGATGGATGTTAAAGTATTATATGCCTAAAACTCTCCTATTAAAATTAATTAATTAATTAAGATAAATTCCATTTTAGCTATTTATTGTGCTCTTTAATATTACATTTTTATCAAAATAATAACATTGTGGGGCTGCATAGATAATAAAGTGAATAAGTTGCTTGCTTTGCACAGACCTGGCCTGGGTTTAATCCTCAGCATCCCATATGGTCCCCTTAAGAACCACCAGGAGTAAGCCCTGAGTGTGGTACTTATAACCACTGAGCATTTCTGGGTGTAACCCCAAAACTGAAAAAAATTGTAAGATTATACATATTCTAATAAATGTTTAAAGGTTATGGATAAATCTAAGTGTGATTAAAGAAATACTTTCCTTTTATGTTGCAAGTAACACATGCAAGTTATGTATGTATGTACTTGTGAGTACCTAAATGATTTCAATAGCCAAACATGGATTGTGAGGGTCTATTATAGGCACATTTATATTGAATTTTATATTCCACAAATGGCAATATGTCTATTTTCATACAAATAGGAATTCATTGTGGGTGTGATCTGAAAAAAAAATCATGAAAGATTCCGAATTAAACCTTATAGCCTTAGTAAATTTTATATAACACCAGTCCAAATTTCATCCAACCATAAAAATCATTTTGTGCTAATATGATAGGAAATTAGATGAACCATAATGCCTAGGTGAAAAAGCTAAGTTTAAAATATAATGGCATATATAAATGTATATATTATAAATATAAATGAAACAGATCACAGGGTAGTCAAAAGTGACAGCCGCTTTAATTCGTTGGATTTTAGACTTCCAGCCCCTCTGGAAATTATGAAATGAGGAATAACAAAAAAAAACTACCCCCCATTATTATCCAAGCACAAGTGGTATAAGATCATTTATCTTGATGTATGTCACCTTAGAGCACATATTATCCCTATCTCTCAAAGTGTTTTTTCCCCCTTATTTCATCTCTGACATTCATTGTAAATTTAATGATCCACATACGATTTGCTGGTGTCTCAGTCTGGTGTTTTGAATCATGAAACTAGTGCTAAATTTATGGCACTGCAGTACCACTTAGTGAATCATTAAGCAGTACAGTGATTTTAATGATTTGGATCATACTGGACCTCATCACTATATAATGAGGTTCCATTTAGTGTAAATTTTATGTAAAAATTCAATTTGCAAACCAACAACATGAAACTACGACATTTTTCTCACTTGACATTGTATTTATTTATCATATATTTCTAGGAGGTTCTACTCTTAAGTTCATTAGCAGAACGATATTTTGTTCCCTTTTCTTTTCGTTAGCATAATATTTAAATGACAAAAAATGCAAGTAAACAGCAACATCTTAGACCACAAACTTTCACTGTCACATTTCTTTAACTCAAGATCTCAGAAATAATTGCAAACTTTTATACGGTTTTATTATCATTTATAATATATAGTCACCTCACTATTCATAAACTAAATTGCTTTTTAACCTACCTTTTATTACTAGGACAGATTATGAATACAGGAGAAAAACCACAAGGCTTATTGTATGCCTCTCTCCTCTTTCACATTTTTAAAAGTCCATGACTCTTAATAAATCTGCTTTTACTTTGAAAGAATTCTAAATGATATGAAAACTCTAACTATAGTTCATACAATATCAAACAGTCAGTTTTTTCCTCAATACAAATGCTTTTTACTAAAAATGTAGATTGATAAGCAAAAGGGATGGCAATAAACACTACAATTGAAATTATCTTATCATTTGTCTAGTATCTAATAGTAGAAGAAATTGAGCTTTAGGAGATTAAATTAACAAAGCCTCAGCTCTCGGGCTATCATATAATGTCAAGAAATAAACTCCTGTCCCTAGACCATAACAATTTTCCCCAAAATTTATTTTAAAATTGAAAAGTAACATAACAATATTCATATAATCCCTGTAAGATACTTTTCTGATTTTATGTTTGATATTTCAGTTTCTTCTGCATCGTTGATGAACACATCTGCTTAATGACCTGCTTCACCCTGTATTAAATTATAGTTTTAAAAGCATCATTCTAACAAGCATAGAAACAATAGTGAGTTCATAAGGTACAGTGAGACTGAATTTTTATAGTCTGCCTGAGTAGTGAAGTATAATTTTTTAAAGTAGCTCCTTGACCTAAGCAAATGTTATTCAAAGGGCTACACCCATAGATGATGTCGAATTTATTTCTTACCCATGCTGAATAATGCATGTTTAAATAAAGAAGAAGGATTGACTAGAGATCAAGTACCTAATTTGAATAGAATCATGTTTTCAATAGAAGCCATAAGCTATGTTGTCTTTTAAAGTCACAAAGAGCCATGGTGTACATACAATATTCCTAAAATGCATTCATAGGCCTTACTCCACAAAGACCTGAGTAGAAAAATAAGACAGAAGCCGTTTCAATCCCAATTTTCATGCATTTGTCCTATTCCTATATTTAAATTGCAAAAGTTAGGGCTTGGGCATAGTGAGAGGCCTTTACAACCCTCTCTTTTGGGTGCATGCGGTCACAAATACTATCAGACACTGTAACCCTCTAAAGGTTCGAAAGGCCAGTGCCCAGTTTGGGCAGTGGCAGTCATATACCCGTGAACACTAATAGCTTAGGTGACTTTTATCATCTATTCCCAAGTGCTATTGTAGTTTTGCATCTTGATCAGTCTTTAACTGTGCTCTGCTTTAAAATGATTCATGCTTCGTATGAGAATAAGAGAGGATGAAAAAAAGATCCAAAGTATTAAGAAATATGGCAAGGGATTTAACTTAAATTCCTAAATCTCTCTATGGATACTATTTTGATCCCCATTTCATAGCATCTATTCCTTCTAAATTGTGTGGTCCATATATGCATCTGTAATTTTATTTCAGTTTTTTTTAAGTGCGTTATTTAAGCACTGTGGTACAAAATTGTTCATTTGGGGGTTCAGTCATACAAGGTATACCATCCTTCACCAGTAGTTTTGATGACTTTTTGAAAAACTTTTTGAGGCCCAGGTATAACTCAGTGGTAGATCACCTTCTCTGCAGAAATGAAACCCTGAGTTTGACAGCCATCACTGCCCACATACATACTAAGTGTTATCCAATTTGGGATCCTCAGTGAAAATCATGTGAGCACCATAACCCAGTGTGCAATAACAGCCAAAACTTCAGCCAAAGTGTACATGAACAACACAACTAAAGCGTGCAATTGCTGGACATTAAAATAACAGAAGGGGAGTTTTTTAATTAAACATTTTTAATTCAATCTTAAGGTTGAAGATTCAACAGATTGAGCACAAGACTCATTTGAAAGAGGCCAGGGTTCAATCTCTGGCACTACATGATCTGGCACTATATGATCTTCTGGGTACTATTGGGAGTAGTCCCTGAGCAATACTGGGCATAGTGCACCCCCAAACAAACCCAAAATGTCAACATTAAAAATTAAAATCGAAACATTTTCCTAGCCTTATTATGGCTCTTTTGTTCTGAGGATTCCCAAAATATCTTCACCACAGAGTGGATATCAAGGATAGTTCCTGTTTTTCAAGACCCTCAGTCATTCTCCAATATTTCCACCTAAAGATTCTTTATAGAGTCAAGAAACGCATATTTGATGTTACATCATAAAAAATTTTTAAAGTCAGAATCCCATTGACCAGAGCATAAATTCTGAGATATAACATGCATCTTCACGCCACATTCATTGTGACCAAGGGTCTAAGGAATATAAATTGTAGCTGGAGAAATAGTCCAGGGGCAAAAACACTTTCATCCAAGTGCCCAGAATTAATCCCTTGGGTCACATAGGGCTCCCTGTGTACCACCAAAAATAATATGGGTACAGAGCCAGGAGTAAGCCTGAGCACTGTTGGATATGGCCCCAAAATTCAAGGAATACTAAAATTTAATAAAAAATAATTTTAACGTATTATTTCTCAGTTTTGAGGGGATACATTCTAGCAGACAAAATTGTCTTTCATTCCCCAAGCAATTTTTAAAGCAATCACTTTATTTAAACTCTGTGGTTACAAGGTTACTCATAAAACAGTTGTTTGTTGTTCACAATTGCAAAGTTGTTCATGATTTTCAGTCATATAATGTACAACGCTTTTCCCCAGTGCACTTTTCCCACCACCAATGTCTCCAGTTATCCTTTCTCACCATTCCCCCTGCCTGCTTCTGAGGAAGACATTTTCCCTCTCGACTCTCTCCCCCTCTCTCTTTCTCTCTCTCTCTCACCCGGCCTCCTCTCTCCTCCTCCTCTCTTCCTTTCTGCCTCCCTCTCTCGTCCCTTCCCTCTTTCTTTTCACCTCTCTCTCCCTCCCACCCTCTCTCTTTCTCTTTCTCTCTCTCTTCTTTGTCTCTCTGTTTTCTAGGGTTCTCCTAGCCCTCATCTCTATTATCTGTTTGTACCATTACCATATACTTTATTGTGGAGGAGCCTTTTTAATCCAAGCAACTTTTTCTTCTCTTGACACAACCAGTGGAAACTGTCATAATGTACTTGTAGAAGTTTTGTTCTTGGAAACGAAAAACATCAGTAAGCATGTGTTGGATTCAAGAGACCTGATCTAGCAGTATCTTCAATTAAATTCTATTTTCTTCTCTCCAAAATAATGACTTCGAGACAAATTAAGTCATGTTTATTTCTAGGCATAAAATTTTTTTCATAAAAATTTAAAGAAATACAAAATTTAATCTTTCAACAGTTATCCTCCCAACAGATTAATCATAACAGCATCTAATGATCACTCAATGATTACGGATATCTGTTCTCATCCTTAAGAATTGCCTTTAGTGAACACTTAATATAGGTCAGATATATTTATACTTCCAATTGAGATACAGGTTTTTTAAATAAT
This sequence comes from Crocidura indochinensis, assembly GCA_004027635.1. NCBI lineage: Eukaryota > Metazoa > Chordata > Mammalia > Eulipotyphla > Soricidae > Crocidura > Crocidura indochinensis. The sequence goes on along the minus strand of PVKC010001318.1, from coordinate 36,195 downwards.
AATTGGGAGTGACAGAACAGAAGCAAAAGTATAATTTTTTTTCATTTTGTATATACTTTTTTTTATATTTTATTTTAACACAATTACATACATAATTGTGTTTGGGTAGCTCAACTAGCATATGATTGTGTTTGCAAGTGCCAAGAAATCACCATGGATGATTAAGTGACCAATGCAAGGTAGATTAAAAATAAATATCTCATTTATGTCAATTATGTAATAACAAGCTTTGGTGTTTATCTATACGAAACCACTGACTCTGAAAAGTTATTTCAAAAATTCTATCTACAATTCTATGGACAGAAAATTTGTACAGAGGAAGAAAATAATGGAACTGATCTTTCAACTATTTCGTAACAAATTCAGACTTCTAGTGTTATCATAATAAGTGTCATGCCAATCACTTATATGATTATGCTAACATAAATTAAGTATTAAAAATATGGAAGTGAATGGTGAGATCAGTTGTTCATCTTTTACTAATTTTTTAGCTAGCATATCTGATATTTTCCCTAAAATGTGAGTATGGCCAAATATATGAGATATAAAATAAAAGACACGAGTCTGATCAACAGAAAATATTTGCACATTACACAGCACGTAAACGATTAATATTTGAGGTATAGAACACTTTCAAAGTACAACAACAATAATAAATCCTATTAAAAATGCTGGTGTGGAAATTATTTTAAAAAATTTTGGTGTGGAGATGAACAAACATTTCCTGGAAGATAATATAATAGAGTCAGAAAAAATGTATAATGTAAGTAAATCTTTGCACTCACTGACCCACATTTGATTTCCTGACACAGAACTGATTTCCCAAGCACTACTAGGAGTGATCTCTTAGGACAGAGACAAGAGAAAGCCCCAAAGAAAGCTCCCAAAATAAAACAGAAAATATGCAAATGGCCAATAGGTATATGAAAAATTATTCATAACTGATAATCAGGAAGATGCAAGCCAAAGTGACACTGAACTATTACCTCAAACCAGGGAGAATGGTTTATTTGAAAAATATTGGAAGTAGTAAGTATTGGTAGTTTAATTTAAAAAAAAAAAAGGAATCTCTTTCACTGAATGTGGACTGCTGAGTGATCCAGCCTCTCTGAAAACTGATTTATATACTTCACAACACATCATGAACAGAATTTCCATATGACCCTGCACCCTTTCCTGAGGATCAATCCCAAGAACACAAATAAATTAATCAGAAAAGATATATGTGTATATATATATACATGTGCATTTAACACTATGTACTACAGTCACAATTTAGCAACAACTCAAGAGCCTAAGAACAGTGAGTAGATAACAAAGTTGTGATGTGCATATGTGTATGTGTGTGTGTACACAATGGAGTACTATTCGGCTATGAGAAAATGTTGAATTTTGAGGTTTACTGCAATGGAAGTTCAATGCTGAGTGAAGTGAGTCAGATGTAAATAATTAAATTGGTATGGTATCACTCATATGCGGAGAATAAAGATACAAAGAAAAGTACTAGACAGTAAAGATATCTTGAGACTCTAGTGGAGACAATGGCTTACCAACTCTATAACTATGAAATGGCAACTTCATTATTATTGTAATCTGTAGTGTTTCAATTTTAAAAATTTAAAAATCAATTAATTTGTTTCTAGAATAAAGGACATGGCTCAATAATGGAGCACTTGTTTCACCCATAAAATATCTGGGTTTAATTCCTGTGCTGAAAGATTTAAATTAAATTAAAATGTGTGTATGCATATATTTTTCAAGAATTTATTTTCAAATTTACACATCTACTTTTCTATATAATGTAAACACATTTATACATGCAAATATTCAAAGTTATAGAGTTATATCTTTGAAGTTAAAACCTTAATTATTACCAAATTTTAATATTTATGTCATCTTCCTGAGAAATATTAAAGGCTATATATGATCCTAATTTTCATCACCTAGACTTTTTTGTTTAACATATAAATATGTCAGCTAATAATATTTCAAGGAATGTTAGTGAAAAACATATTTTGCTGATATTTAGATTAAGTTTTCTTATCTGGAAAGTGAACTAATTTGTCTGAATAAGAAATTTTAATGAGGAAAATAATGCACCCAAAGACTTTGAAAGTCAAAAGAGAAAACAAGGTTATTAGCAGGCCTTTATGCAATTTATAATGACCTGTCTCTAAAGGGGTACAAATGGTCCCTATTCTCGTTGCTGGCAATTCTTCTCAATGACCAATATGTCTAGCAACATTTTCTTCTGGAAAATACAGTCAAAGTTGTAACAAAAATCACAGATGCAATCAAATTCATACTAATGGTTGAAAGGCACCATATGTCCTCTGATACCTATGCACAATAGGGTGCAGGTTTAATGACTTTCTTATTGTGCCCCTGTTGTAATTAGGTATTAAAGGACATATGGTATGTTGCCGTTTTAACAGTGAATTTCCTTGTTTTTTATTGTTTTCTATCAGAGGCTTAACAGTCTTTCAGAGTAGTATTAGTAGTGAGAATTAAACCACATGTTGATTTCATTTTTTTTAGGCTTGGAATCTCATCTTGATTAGCCTTATTAGTGTAGTGCCAAAGAAAACATACAAATTGAATCTATTTCCAGTTAACATGGAATAAAACACATTTGAATTAGTAAGAAATAAGTAAAAATTCCTTTAGGATATTACATGTTGTGGTTTTGAAACAAAATAATAACCTATTTGTCCAGAAAGTATGATAATTTGCAAAATATTTCGACATTCTTATAAAAAGTTGATTATCAAAATTACAAAAAGGTACCTTGTCAAGATTTCTGTATGAACCTAGAAAGAACCCAATAAGATTTCAAAAAAAGTTCTGCAAACAAAAATTCAATTAAAAACAAAAAGTCAACAAAATTAAAGCACTGAAAATTATATTAAGGTATATGGTTCATCTTGTTTATAAACAAGCTTAGATATTTTAATGACCTAAGGAATATAATCTATGCAAATTAAGCATACTAAAGAAAATCATACTAGATCAACGTGGAAAACTTTTTATAAATTCCAAAGATTTTGAAGAAACAAGATGACATTTCAATATTCAGCATGAATGAATTTAAATCTACCTTCATATTTTGGCATCTAGACAATGAGAGATATCTAAAGATATAAACCAAGCAGAACAGTTTAAACCCAACATTCCTGAAAAAAAAAAAGTAGAAAAGTTACAATTCTTAAGCAGGAAATTTTTAGTAGACACTATAGCACTGCACTCAGACATGACTGTATTTCTGCATTTCAGGTCAAAAAAAGGGGAAGATCCTATCATGAAAGTTTATATTCTTCAGTCATAAGCATGGATACACATCCTTGTCCAAGTCAGCACGAGGGCACATTACAAGATAGCCAGCCAGGCTTCCAAATGAGCCATGAAGATTAATAAAATACAATCTCCAGTGGATGTTGGCACCTCCCTGTCAAGCTAGCTAATGAGTACTGTGTTACTGTAAGAATCAACTGTCACATTATCTCTGGACTAATAAATGGATTCTAAGACAAATAACAATATGCAACTGAAATTCAGTCTGAAAAGAGCTTTTCATCTAGTGCAGCCTGGTGTAGCCCCAAGAGGCCCTCAGCTGCTGGCACTATAAGTGTTGTCACTTTTTATAGGAAGTGCTAAAGAAGGACAGTAAGTTTAAGCAAGAGAAATCTAGAACTGTTCTTTGCAATTCAAGTTGAAGATTAATAGCAAGAAATTATTGAGCTCATTCATATAGCTAGGCAGTTTAAAATCTTTAGAATAAAACTGTCTTGCCGTGTCTTCTGTTCATATTTTCTAATTTCTCTATATAAATAAAACCTGTATTGTTACAATGTAGAGTTTATCAGATAAAAACTTCACATAAGAAATTAATTCACATTAACCAGGAATGTGATATAGTAATGGAATCCATGTCTGACATGCTGACATATGGGTGCAATCCCCAGAATAGGAAAATAAATAACAGAGAGAAGAGAGAAAACACAGAAATGAGGCCACATTACATCATTTTCAGACAATATGTATCTTTTCAAAATACTTAGGAAACTATAAATGTGGCATTATATTCATTAGTCTATTTCTACCAATTATAGTTTGGCTATTCTTAAACCCAGCTGTTAAGAAAGTATATTTCTACCATAATGATAAGAAAAATCATCTAACAAAAACATTGAACTTGTGGTATGTGTGGTAAGTATAGCAAAGCTATGCTATCAAAAGCATTTTTCTTAGTACTCAATTACTGACACTGGAGGAAGAAATCAGAATAAGGAGGGAAGTGAAGAGAGTAAAATAATAGAGAAGAAAAGGGTATTGGTTAAGAGAGCAAAAGAAAATACAAGAGTCACCCACTATGTTTATGTATTATTTTATATTTGTTTTGGCATAGTCATGTTTCATAATGTCTCTCAATCTTTCATTTATAATCATTCAGTACACTTTAATTTTTAACATTCCAGAAAGTAGGATCCCAAATACAAAAGGTAAATAAAGGTAATCTACTTACTGATGTAAGAATTTTAGAATGGGAAAAAAGTACAAGAAAACTATGGTTATGTGGTATATTTCCTCTCAATCCAAGCCAACATTCTAATATTAAAAGCAATTAAGAACTTGATTAAGAAGTGTTTGTTCTATTGATTTTTGATTTCTATTACTTTCATGTTGCAAACTGGATTCCAAGATCTAAGAGTCTTTGTGCTTACATGATATAAAAATAATACATTCTGGAGTCAGAAAGGTGGCACAGCAATAGTGCATTTGCCTTGCATGCAGCAAACCTAGAAAAATAGTGGTTCGATCCCCTGGAGTCCCATATGATCCCCCAAGACAGGAGCGATTTCTGAGTGCATAGCCAGGAGTAACCCCTGAGCATCACTGGGTGTGGCCCACCAAAAAAATAATAATACATTCTGAATTTATCAAGCTCCTTTCCTTCCACTTTCTATCTCTATTTTCCTCTCACTTACCATTTCCCTACTTTGGATTTAGCTTTTGAATATGAATTGGCTAAAAAAAATTGTATGTAGGTTATTCTGAACTTATTGCTTCCTGACCATCACATTTCACCAAAAGTCAGAGCACTAAAATATTTGGGGTTTTGTTGTTGTTGTTATTGTTGTTCTTATATTATTGGACCATAGTAAGTGCAAGTGCTTGCTTTGAAAGTAGCTGGCTGGATCCCAGTGGCATCCCATATGGCTCCCAGGACCTACCAGGAGTGGTCCATGAGCACAGAGTCAAGAACAAGACCTGAGTACAGTCAGGTGTGGTACAACAAGAAACAAAAATTAACAGAAATCTATTTAAGTCACTTATCTTCACCTTTCTTTTGATATATATATATATATATTCACATATTTTATTTAAGCAGCGTAATCACAAAATTATTTATGGTTGAGTTTTAGTCACAGAATGTACATCACCCTTTACCAATGCACATTTCCTGCCACCAATGTCCCTGTTTCCCTCCCACCCAAACTCCCCCACCTGCTTCTGGGTTTTGGGGCAGGCATTTTACTTCTCTCTCTCTCTTTCTCTCTCTCTCTCTCTCTCTCTCTATATATATATATATATATATATATCCCTCATTTTTTGACACTGTGGTTTACAATAAGGTGCACAATGCATATAACTTTATCCCCTTTCAGTACCAGTTCTTTTTTAGAGTGATAAGTAAACCATTCACTCATCCACTAACCTAACTGCATTCACCACTCTTTGTGCCAAGCTTCCTACCATGGAATTGTCTTCATGATTCCCATCTCTCTTGTCTCTGGATATTGTTACCATATTACTTTTTTTTTTGCGTATATCCCACCAATGGGTGTAATTACTTTATGTCTATCCCTCTCCATCTGAATCATTTCACTCAGCATAATACTGTCAAATCCATAAATGTATAAGCAGATGTCATGACAATTTTCCTAACAGCTGTGTAGTATTCCATTGTGTAGATGTACCACAATTTCTTTAGCCACTCATCTATTGTCTTAACACTTGGGTTGTTTCCAGATTCTAGCAAGGGATGAGTACATCAGGAAGAAATCACACTCAAATGTATATAGAAGCTAAAAATTTTAAGGATTATTTTTAATAACTTAATTGAATTCTTACATGAAATTCTAGTTTTTATTATTAAATAAAAATAGAAGTAGAAAAATTTAAGAACTATTATCATAACAATGTGGTTGTTATTATTACCACCTCCAAATTTAGTACTTTATTCAGCTTATATCATTTCTGGAAGAATAAAATCTCTGGCCATCATTCTTCAACTCCAAGTAGTGCTTCCATCTTTTTTCCCTTGTATTTCCTGATACTTTCAGAATAAGAGGTTCCAACCTATATTGCTAGACTAGTAAATTTGCTTTCTAATGTAACATATTTTAAGCTTCAAATGCTTTGTTTTCATTTTGTCCAGTTTTTCCTATTCTTGCACAATTTTAAGGGACATGCACATACTATTATTAATGACTGCCATCTATGTGGTATTAGAAATCTCCAAGGATTTCCTGAGTAACAATTTATTTCTTAGATTTTTAAAACTTGTTTGTGAGGTAGGTATCCTGGTGAAATGTATAAAAAGATTAAAAACCAGGACGTATATGTGTCCTATTAATGGTCATACTAAGAATATAAAGGGTTAAATGAATACACTACACCTCATCCAGCTCTGGTATTGTATAAATCAATATCTTTGTTCATCCAAGTTTTAAGGAAAAAAGAACTACTTATCTCTCCAAGATCCCAGAACAGTTTCAGTCCTCTTGATCTGCCTTCTGATAGTATTCCTTTATTCTTCCACTCATTTGGACTCAATCATTTTTACTAGGTAATCAGAGATTATCTATTATGATTATATATTATCTATTATGAGTCATTTTTGGAGGTGCAATTATACTATAGCTACAGACAATTGATAGTTTTACTCAAAGATTAAGTAAAGAAAGCAGGATAGCAAGTGGATGTCAGATATGGGAAGGAAAACAAATGCTTACAGCAAACTTTGCTACTACATGAATTCCTGTTCTCATCTATTCAGCTGTCATGGTAAGGCATGTTGTTGAGAGATGAGAGGGAAGTCACATCAATGCCGCATACAGGAACCCTCTCAGCCAACAGTCTAGGAAGGCAGAGTAGAATCTTCCATAGACATTCTGTCCATATGATAGTCAGAACATAAACAACAAAAACCTAAGTTCAGATCTATGTGCCAGATACCACATATTGTCTTATTTTACTTTCACAGCAAGTTAAAGCTAAGTACTATTATGTTTTTAATTCCACAGATGCTAAAACAAAAGCTTCGCCAACTAAGTCAACTAGCACCACACAGTATGACACAGTGGAGTTGAAATTTAAACAAGCTAGCAGATCAACTGCCCCTGTGAGAACCCAAATCTAACCTCCCAATGGCCCTTTACTTCATGGGTGTTTCTTGAGAAATAGATAATAATTGGTCTTTGATATACTCCCATTTCCAAAGCAGCTGTGCTCCAAATTTTCCAACAACATCCTAACTTTATTCAACCTCTATTTAGTGGGTTGTAGAAATAAGTTAGCAGCAACCACATGATCTCCCCTCCAGCCTGTGGAATCAATCATGCTGTTCAAATGAAACATTCGTGGGTACAAACTAGGGAACCAGCTAGGGAAACTTTCCCTCCTCCCACCGTTTTTAGATGTTCATCATTGTTTTTCTGGCCCGAACACAGATTTGAGAAAGAGTACACGTGTTCATACATTTACACTCTTTGTCAGGGTACAAGGTACAAAATAACTGAACCAAATTGCCTGAATTAATAGGATAGGATACTCAGCAACCGTTGTTGTAAGCAGTGTTGTAAAGCATCCTGTCTTTGTTGTTTCTTCTTTGTGCAGGCACTGGATGCCTTTCCAGCCGTGTCAATTTCATGCCAGCTTAGTGGGCCTGGAACTTTTAAAAAATTCACTAAAAAAAATAAAGAGCATGTCCAAGAATAACAAATGAGAAATTTAAATCTTCAAAATATGTAGATTTGAGATTTGTTTTGGAAAAAGAATGCACAAGCTCTACTGAGCATCTGTAACGATGATATATCTACACATTATATGGCCAGCTATCTTTAGTTTGTTTTTATGTCCTGTGGAGTGTGACATCTGTGCAAAAATTATGAACTGACTCATATACATGAGGTGCTTATTCAGAGTTTGAAAAATGGGCCTATTCTTCTGCAGTCCAATTATTTATGAAGAAATGAGAAAGAAACTTTAAAATCTTGGAATCTTTTTTTCCTTAATTTATTTCTGTGTTCCTCCAGTCAGCCTGATCAAGCAGAAACTATCTATAACAAGGGTGAAGGTTTTTCTAAGTGGGTTAATTATATTTATTTTCATGGCCACCAGCCCCTCATTTGCTTTTTATAAATTACTCAGGGCAAGGGGCTAATCTCTATGATTGCTCTCAATCTAGATATAACAGCTCAACCTTTCATTGGAAGTGGATCTTTTCTATTACCACCCTTTTATGAACCACCTGTAAAAGGAAGGCAGGCTATATCTATCTGCATGGAAATATAGATATATGCATATAAAAATTTATAACTATTCCCTAATCACTCAGACGTGTAAGCTAAGCATCACTTACGATTACTACACAGCTACTATCATACAAAGAAGTACATTTATATGGAAAACTAAAGAAAGCTTTTATTATAAGAATAAATGTTCACTGATCCTTAACTCTAACTATCCTATTAATGCAACAATAAGGAGCTTCGTTCGTCTCTGTCAGTCCAGACTTATATGCGTCTACAGGCAACTAAGAAAAATGAGATGATTCTTCCACATTGATACCTTAGCATGAAATTCTTCACCCCTTGTCCTTTTGTTCCCCCTCTATTCCTAAATAAGTTTTCCATCAGCATTCTCAGATTGGAATGGAAAGTCAAAGCCTTTATTTATTTAAAACTCTTTGCAAGAAGTTGTTGGTTCAAACTGCTTTGACATTCATTGTGATGAAGAGCAGGAGGTAGGTTAAGGGGAGAGCAATAACCTGCTCACTTCCAGAAAACTAACTTCCTTCTTCTGGCCACTTCATCTTTGAAAACTTAATCCAAGGTAGGCAGAGTGAGAAAGATATGGAGAAAGCAATAAAGAAGAGACATGTACACACCAAAAAAAACTTCCTAATTTTCTGGGTAACTATTAAGTGCCATGTACTTTACAAAGTACATTCATGTATGTTATAATAGAAGGAAGGCTTATGCTCCATCATGTTTTGGGCTTTTTCTCTAAAACTTATAGTGAAAGCTGTTTGGAAATTTATGACTATGTATTTAGTTTTCTTCTCAGCTTTTAGGATCTATTACAGGTAAGGCTAGATATGCAAAATGGAGGTGGGGGTGGTGGGGAATAGTTTCTTTTACTTTGTAGTTTCTTTTCCAAACCAGTATGAAAATTTTGCTTTTACAAAGCAAATCACCACTCTTCTGTGTGAAAGAAATTATTTAGAAGCATCCCCTTCCACATATTGGATCCCCGTTCTACATCATTTTTTCAATGTGGTTTTGTTCTTCAATTCTCACAGAATCCCTTTGTAAATTGGGGTCACTTGTTGAGTCAGTATTAGGTACTATTTTATTTCCCCTGTTATTAGTCAGGCAAAGGCTAACAGAGGATACAAGACTGATTCCTTTGGAATATATGACTAAAAGATAATCTAGAAATCTAGTCAAGAGGACAGGTTAGGTCGAGAGAAAGGAACTCAAAACAAAAGAAAGTGTGTTTGTTCAAGTAGATGAAGGGCTAGCTAGATTAGCATAGGAAATCAGTATTTTTTAGTTGTGTAAGTTTTGCTGATATAGAACTTGGAGCAATTTTACAAAACATCAAGAAGAAATAAGGCCATGTCAATTTATTTTTCTGGCAAATGCAATGGACTGTTCTGACTTTTTCAAAAGTGTGCTAATCACACAGATTTAGTGCCTCCTACCATAAAAATGAAAGTTGCTTTTAGTTTCACTAGGCTTACATCCAATAGATTATTTTAAAATTTTGAAAAATAAAAGCACATCAATAGAATAAACATAAATGCATTTTTTTACTATAGAGAACTGAAAACAAGATTGCCAAGACATTGACACTTGTGGATTATGGACCAATACTCTATTTGCTTTCTATAAATACTTCCTTATTAAAAAATCTTTCAGCTCACTAAAATTTTTTAAAAAGCAAGCCACAGGACATGATTCCTGTAATATTTTGCAAGGCTGACATCACCGTTGTTAATAAGGCATATTTATTGGGACCTACTGAGCATTGTGCCCTTCCAGCCTTAGCTCTGCTACCCACCACATTCTCCGCTGGATGCCAGCTTCTCCAGGCACAGTTAAATGTCTGCGATGAGAACCTCTTTGGTTTATAGTTAATTAAGTCTAGAGCCCTTCCACATATAACTAAATGACAGATCACATGCACTTTGAAAAGAAAGTCTTTGAACATTCCTCCCTAATTGTTTAAATGATGTGTGGATTTTGTCTCTGGCAGTTGGTTTCATTTTAACCTTTGGACAAATTGAAAACTTCTCTACTGAGGAACACTCCATTCCTTTGTTGTTCGAATTTTGGTTTAAATAGGATGGTTTAATCTGCAGTTTGCAGAGACAAGAAATATCTGATAATTCAATACTCTGTTTTCCCCAATGATTAGAAGCAAAAATTAATAACAAAAAAATCTCAACTGGTCTTAGATAGTTTGCATGTAGAGAGTAATTCTCTAAAATTGTTAAGGCAGCAATAATGAAAGTTGTTGCTAAAATTGATTTTAGGCACAACCCAGTTTTAGTATGCTAAAAATGATCTTTTGTAAGTAGAATGCTTGTCTCAAATACAGGCAGGGTGTGGTGGAGGAGGGAGATAGGGAGCATTGTTGGTAGGAAAGTTGTACTGGTGAATGGGATGGGTGTTCTTTTCATGATTGAAACCCAACTACAAACACTTTTGTAATAATGATGCTTAAATATAGTATTTTTAAAAAATTAAGAAAAATAAAAATTAGTCATCAAATCATTTTAGACAGACATTTTTAGAAAAAAATGATCCTTGTTTAAAGCTTACACAAAGCTGAGACTCTAATAGTCATTAAAGTACAAGTGGCAACAGAGAGATACTATATCCCAGTGTCATGGTCAAGCTATTAATGATACTCAAAGGAATGAAAATTACCATTTCGGAAGTGCCCAAAGCAGTAAACTGGTAAACAAGTCTGCAGTTAGGGCTACGGATGATGTGAATCAACAAGGGTGAAAAGATTTGGTTACTCTGTGTATTAGTGTTAATAGGAATAGATTATAGAGGGATATTTGTGATGTGACCTTCTGTGCACTAATTGAAATAGTATTCAGAGTCAGCATTGGCGTAATCAAGTTAAACACGGAATCATAAATCATCATGAAAAGTGCTGTCACAACTTCACCGTTAATGCCCTGGACCGCTGGGCAGCCTCGAGAAAATATCTGCTATGCCGATCTTTAGGTTAATAGGAACAGAAATGGCATTTAAAGACTATTTGGATCAAATCTGCTGTGAGGTTGAAAGTGTTCCTCTGTTAATTTACTGGTAATTTGAAGTGATGTAGTTAGGGTTAGAACGAACACAGCTGAGCCCCTTATAGCAAAACAAAGGGCTGTGGGAGTTTCTTCTAATATTTATTTAATTGCTTTAGGGTACAATGCTAATCAGTTTTAATATACATGTGTAGTTTCCTTTGTTTCTCAGATATAAAACAGTTGGCAAGGTGATCAAATGTGCATCGTTAGCTATATAGCTGGAGGTGATGCATTTGACAACGACAACTTCAGCGTCTTTGTATTTGTCAAACAGGGAGATTTTATTATGTATACATGGAAATATTTCTGACAAGTTAAACTATGATGTGTCCTGAGAAAGAATAAGAATTTACTAGCAATATTTTTTCCAGAACATTTTCTATTGATTGAATAGACTCAAACTAACAGGCTTAAGAAAAATCACAGAGGAATTTGTGGAGAAATGATATATATACTGCCACTGATAACACCCCATGTTTCCGCGCAGAGAAAGGTTGTGCTAATTTAATCAGTTACTCATCAGATCATGTAGACAATAAGATGTATGATACTGAGAAGTAAAGGACTTGTTTATTATAATTTGCTTCAAATATTATAAATTAATATAAATTCCAGCAGGCAATTGATATTAAAATCTTTTCAAAAGTACCATATTTTATTTCAAGCCTGCAACCACCTCAAACCTATCCAACTTGAATGTATTTGGAACTTAGCAGGAAAGTAAGGTTTATAAATGTCAGTCTGTTTGGCAAATAATCCTAGGGGGAATTTTCTTCCTAACTGTGGTTCTCTGAGCAGGGAATAAATAAGAGTTGTAACTCACTTAGAAAAAAAAACAGGATATTCTTAAATTACTTATGAATTCTGATAACTCTGTCTACATATAGTCGACAAATAGATATAGGAAACCTGACATTATTGTATAATATACATAGAGTAGCTGTTCCTCTTAGAAAAATATAGGATTTTCATAATCAAAAGCAAACTATATAAAATCATACATTGTGGTTAAAAAGGTTTGATGACAAAAGATTACTGGAGTATAATTTTCATGATCTGAATTCTGGCAAGATGCAGGGTGCAGGCAGTTCATTTGAAACCAAATTCTTTAAGAGACTGAGATTCCGGAGTGAAACAACTTCTCTATACCCCCACAGTCAATCAGGGTTCCTGAGATTTAATGATAAATGGATTAGAGGCATAAACAGTACCCTAAAATCCTCACTTTAGAGCCTCACAAGAAATGTGTATCAATGATCCTTTTCCTTAACTTACATGAATACTTTTCAGACATTTTTGTTTGCTTGTTTGTTTGTTTTGGGTCACACCCGGCAGTGCTCAGGGGTTCCTCCTGGCTCCATGCTCAGAAATTGCTCCTGGCAGGCACGGGGGACCATATGGGGCACTGGGATTTGAACCGATGACCTTTTGCATGAAAAGCAAACGCCTTACATCCATGCTATCTCCCGGCCCCTTTTCAGACATTTTTTTTTTGCCTTTAACAATAAATAATTAGTGAGAACTTTCCATTCATATTTTTTGTAGCCAACCAATTGGAGCTCATTAGAGTTTTATACATGTTTTCCTGTAATTAGCACATTCCCGAAGTGAGTTTACAATGAAATTACTCAAGTTTTTGAACAATTTTAACAAATCTGGGTCATTTTATGAAGATCACCAAAAGTATGCTGATAACTAGTTATAACTATCTTCAAATGGAGTGGTAGTATTTGTGTTTCTTGCTGAGGGTGGTTTTCATACATTTCACTTGTGGTTTTCATACATTTGCACACAGTAGAGAGAGAAGTGGGGTCACACTCTTAGCTACAGTTCTCACACTTATTTTTACTTGTAATACAGTGGGTCACATGCCTTCACGTTTTGTAATGCTCATATCTAATTGTGGGACAGTGGTAAACTGCTTGCTGCACAAGACAATAAATTCTGAGATACCACAATCGTGCTCGAACAATCACATGGGGGCACTGAGATTTAAACTCTTGGGTCTCACATTTGCAAGGTGGGTGCTTTAATCATTGATCCATCTCTCCATCCCCTAACCTGGAATTTTTAAAATAGAGACAAAGAGGGGCCGGAGAGATAGCACAGGCGGTAGGGCATTTGCCTTGCAAGCAGCCGACCTAGGACTAATAGTGGTTCGAATCCCACCATCTCCAATGCTCCCCTGAGCCTGCCAGGTGCTATTTCTGATCAGAGAGCCAGGAGTAACCCTTAAGCGCCGCCGGATATGACCCCAAAACAAAAACAAAAACAAAAAATAGAGACCAAGAAAAATACAAAGAGAGTGTTGGTCGTGGAACTGTAGACTCAAGAGTTCTTTGCGTTTGTGTCTCTAGTAATAGAATGAATTAGTTCATTCCTCTGTGTCCTTTAAATACGAGCCTGGTTCTCCATCAAGTGAGTTGATGGAGGAAATAAAAGAGAACTCTTAACCCCAGGTAGGAAATAAAACACCACCACCACCATTTCTTCCATTACTGATGGAGATGCAAATATGAATTAGATCTCATTGCTGATGTTGGTAAATTCCAAGTATAAAAGGGAACTTGTAAACCAACTACCCCAGAGCTAGGTGTAACCTTGAAGAATCTTTAGTGCATTTATGTCATGGGCAGGACTTGAAATCTTATCCTCAGTCTCTTAATTCCGTAGCCTTGGTTTCACCACTGTGTCTGTGGGACTGTAGAGATAAACACAGCCAATCTGCGAGAGCTAGAGCTTTAAAACTGAGTGAGAACAGGAAAGGAGGGCTACTGGGAGTACTCTCCATATTTTTAGGGATGAGAATAGTGCCTTAAACACAACAAACCCAGGTTAGATCCTTGACATCACATACTGTCTCTCCCCAACGTAATACAAGCTCAAACTCAAAGCTCAAGGTAAGCCCTAAACATTGCTGGGTATGTCCCCTTTGCCCAAAATAGACAAAAATAGTTTGGACATTCAAATACTTGTTTTAAAGAAATTGCAACCTTTATTTTTCCCCCAGTTTTCTTTTACAAAATACATGGTGTTTCTAACTTTGGGTTCTATTTCTCTCATTAATAATTTATGGCCTAAATATCAATTAAAAAGAATAAAAGAAAAAAAGATAAACAAAAATAAAATCCTCAAGACAGATTCTTACCAGCATTTTTTTTCTTTGCTTTCTCTTTTCAACAGAAGCACAGAACTTGAATCATCTTGTTCTCCCTCATAACTTGAGGGGAAAAAAATAGATGGTACCAGGAGCAACCAGTCATATGAACATAGAGTAGAAATAAAAAATGATCAAACTTAAGCACCAAACCCAAAGTCAACGACACCAGAATCAATACCCAATCTACGAAAGCTATACACAAAGGAGAGCAGTTATACTAGCAGTCCATGGGCAAAGGTGGAAGATATGGAATGCATGCTGGGAACAGGGGTGGAGGGAAGACTGGTGGTGGGAATGGCCCTAATTCATTGTCACTATATACTTTAAATATTACTGTGAAAGACTTGTAATTCATTTTCATCACAATAAAATTTATTTAAAATCTTTTATGTTAATGCATGATAAAAAATAAAATTATTACTTGCTGATACAAAAAATAATGTATGACCTAGAATTGCATGTCACACAAAACTCATAGTATGTGCTATATAAATATTTCTTAAATTTGAAGTTACCAATATTCATTATTTTACCTATCTTCTCTGTGACCATCATTTTAAGTGTTTAACATTTTTGTTCACAGGGTTTTTTTTTCAATGTTTTAAGAAGCATAATGGAAGTGTGAATGAAATTGACATCTAAATGGAGATGCTGTACTTCAACAACAATCCCACATCTGACACTAATTTTTAAATCTTTTCTCCCGAATGCCTATTCCCTACCTTGGCTTTATAGGCTGACCTGCAATCTGTGAGCAGAGTTGCATGTCTCCTCCACTTGAAGAGCCCCAGGAGCGTAATATAGTTGGTGGGAGTGCAGGACAGAAAAAAAAATATACACTGCTTTGCACACAGCCTGAAAATCAAGGCATAAAACAAGGAAAATAAATCAGTGTGCCCCATTCGGCCTTTGCATGCATAATTCATCGGTAGAAATAAGTATCCAAAATGTTTTACCAGTGAGTATAGAACAAGTTACTTTATTTTTCATTAAGAGCTGTACAGCAGCAATATGCCAGACAATTCCAATATAGATCATTTGGTCTATATAAGCTAAACATTTTAGTATATCAATATAATCAAGTCATTGATCGGAATGATATATTTATTATCTTAAAAGTATAGCCTTTCCAGTTTAGTTTTAGTTTATAAAACCAAATAGAATGGAAACCAGTTAGATTCTTTTACAAAGAGCTGAAAGATAATCAAAACATCAGTGCCTAAGACGGTGAATGGAATTAACATTTATTGAACTCTTACAATATTTTAATTACTATGGTAAGTATTTTTCAAATACTTTATCTCATTTAATCTTTCCAACTGCCCAGGAGTTCGGGGTAATTTTTTTTTTCATTTATAGTTGAAGGTCCTGAGGTCTAAGAGAATAAATAACTTATCCCTATCTCATAGACACTAAAGTCAAGTTTTTACTCCATGTATCTTTTATCTAAAGCCAAGCTCCTTTCTACTCTGCTTCACCCTACTGTCCTTCCCTGTTTTCACACAGATTGCAACATAAGCTATATTTTTGAAAATAGATTTGTGCATATTTACTAATATTGTTAGATCACTAAATATATGAAGAGCAAAATTGCACATCTTGGGCTCTATCCATTGTTTATACTTCCATTGTTCAGAAGGCACAGTAGTCCTGTCACCCCTTGGCAAACATTTGCTGCTTTACAGTTCTTTTCTCCAACAAGAAGGGCTTTTGGTTCTTGAAGATAAGGAGGGGACTGGGGGATCAGATAGTGACTGGGGATGCGTAGTCCTCATTTATTTGTGTTTAATTTTTTATTGCAATCAGACAGCCAAAGAAATTATGAACACTCAGAGATTTGCATGTTACTAAAGAACAGAAAAAGCACAACAAAGCTCAACTATAAGACTTGAAGTGTTGGATATTTCCTCTCTATGAAACATGAACCATAAAGTCCTACAAATATTTTTAAATTACTCACATTATAAAGTCAACCTGATAGGCATGACTGCCCCAAATTAGAAGAAAGGAGAGTATTTCACCTTCAAAACCTTGACCTGGGACCTTCAGGAAGAAGCTGTTAGTCTCAGGTAAAACCCCTACAGGGTCCCTGCAGAGGGGTTGGCATGAGGAAGCTTTAACCCCCGCTGCCCAACCCAAACAGGGAAGATTTAAATTGGTAATTTAGAGGAAATGAATGCTCA
Source organism: Crocidura indochinensis (assembly GCA_004027635.1). Taxonomy (NCBI): domain Eukaryota; kingdom Metazoa; phylum Chordata; class Mammalia; order Eulipotyphla; family Soricidae; genus Crocidura; species Crocidura indochinensis. The sequence goes on along the minus strand of PVKC010001318.1, from coordinate 19,247 downwards.
GTCACAGAAAGTCAGGGTCCATGTTTAATATGTTTTCTAGATCACACTTTTAAAGATTCATCTATGTTCTCTTGAAGATAAAAACCACATATTGTCTTCTGATATTAAGATATCAGAAGAAAACTAAATTGACTATATTCTAAGCCTATCGTCTAAAGGGTACAATGGTATGAATGTCATATACATGGCCTTAGATCGCTTTAAAAATAAGAAGTCATTCTTATGTATAGCTTCTATTTGTTTTATCATAAAGTTTATTTTCCCCTCATTTTGTGGAGTTGAACTCCCCAGTATTTTGAGGTCACTCCTTCATTACTCAAGGGATACCAGAGCAGCTATTCTGGCAGTTCTTGTGTACCCAGAGCTACAGGGATTAAACCAGGACTCATCACTTCCTAAACACAAGACCCTGTGCTCTATCTCTTTAAAATATCTCCCTGGCCCTTATTTTTTTTAATCTTTAACAATTTTTTAATGAAATTGATAAAATGACAAAATAAGTACATTTATTTCAGCTTCATAATATTTTCCTATTCTAGTACCCGGAGCTGGTCAATCTCTCTATTTGGTTATGAGCCTGAAATCTCTACATAAGAAAGCCAAATTGCATTTTTTAAAGTTAAGTTTGTCATATGATTATATTCATATGGCATTTGAGATACCCAACACTAAATCTGTAAATATCTTCAGACTAAAAGTCCAAGCCTAGTTATGATAGTTGAGAGGCTTAAAAATGCTTAAAATATGAATTAATAAATTCTATCCCATGCATTACCCTGCTTGGCACTGAGTAGTGTGCTTATAAGAGGAAGATAAATCTAAGTTAACATTATAACTCTTTTAATAATAAAAATATATACAATCAAACCCTCTTTAGTGACCCTGTCTCACACAGTATAATTCCCTAAAACTTCTAAGTCACTCAATGATAAGAGGCTGATCTAAACGCTTCCACTGCATTAATCAAATACCAGGTCTAATTAAAAGAGCCATGCACAAAGCTTTTTCAAAATGTTGCTCAGGTATTGCAATAATTTCTGATCACCCAAGCCTGGAAGACAAATAATTAGAGCTGCCAGAGCATTCTGATGAGTGATGTCAGCATCTCCAAGTGACCTTCCCTCCACTAATTAATTTTCATCTTAAGAAAAGAGACCCTGTTGTTGCACATTATTAATTGAGTTCACTAAAAGATGCGCCTGATTAATTTTTGTTGATAATACTTGTCATTCTAGGCAGCGGCTGTAATCATTCTATTGGGTTTTATTTTTTTAAGTTGATCTAAGTCCTTTGCAATGTGACTGATATATCTGATACAAAATATCGTGCATAAGGGCATATCCTATAATGTGTCTGGCTATTTTTCATTGCAGTTATTTGCCAAGGTAAAATGAAATGTCAGAGTCGAGTTTTCTGAGCTGTTGGAAACTGCAAAGGTATCAGTTCACTGTTCCTTCATTTTTTAGTGAGGTCACTAATACGCAAGCTCCCCACAAGAGCTTGCTCCATTTGTAGCTTCTCCTTGGGATTAAGAGTGAATGTCCCTTCACTAGAGAAATCACTTCTATTTGATTTTTAAGAGCTCTTCGCTATATTTCTGATACTCTCAAAAATCTCTTCCAACATCCTTTGTCCTTAGAAGGGGACAATAGTCTATAAGTAATTCCAGCTTTCTGACCCTGTAGGAGAGTCAGAAATTTACTCCAAACTTGGATTGTTGCCCTGTTCATTCATAAAATATTTGGATTAGAAAAATATAGGGAATTATATTAATGTATTTATTTCATTAATCTAAAATCAAACAGGAAATTCAGTCACATGTTTAATGAATGTAAGCTGTACTCTAATATGGGAACATTCACATGTCATTTTATTTCAAAACCCTTATTAAAACCACAGTTCTTTTTCAGTAGAATATTCTAAATGTAGAAATGATTTCTTAGGAAAATATTATGGTTCAGTTTGTAGGTAAAAATACTTGTTTATATTGAGTTGAAAATGAATTTTTAGATTTAGAGATTTTGCTAAGTAAATTTTGATGAATTTGTCTAAGTGAACAAAAATAAATATAAATTCTTGGGTACATTGTTTAACAATGAAGAAAAATTCTTAGTGATATCTTTCAGGGATTTTTTTGCTGAATCTAAAATCTTTGTGTCTATTGAAATAAGGAAAACTATGTTCTATCATCTCTTACTTAAAGTTTAAAGGAATTTATAAAAGTACAATATAATTCAGCATAGCCCAGTATAGTTCAGTAGAGTACAGTAGAGAAGGAAAACTAACAAATATGTATTTCTTCCACTTTTAGGTGTCTTTCTGTTGTTTTAAGCTTATTTTATCATTTTATTTCCCACAGACTGGCCATAAAATGAATCATAGACATCTAGACCTACAATTAGATAAAGTTTTCCTATCATTTAGGCTAAATCCACAATTATTTCTGAGTGATCTTCAGTAGAGAGAAATGTGCCACTGGTTCTCTGATGGTAGAATTCTGTGTTGTTACATTAATGAGGTTTAGTATAAAAATATCTTTCAGGAGTAGGCCCTAATTGTACATTTTTTGTATGGAAGCCCTAAAAGTGAAATATTTCATGCTTTGTCATTGAATTGGAATTTAAAATTGTAAACTTTGGAGGATAAAAATGATTCTTCTGTAAGCTGAAACATGTACTCCTACTGCAAAAATATAAAAGTAGCATGTATACAATTCAAACGTGATGTTTAAGAAATATTTCATGTTCAGTATTTTAGAACTTAAAGGAGCTTTACACATATCTGTCCTACCTAACATTTGTATATAAAAATGTGATTCCCAGAATATTTTCATTCATCAGAAAAGAAATTAGCAAAAGATGATAAGCACTAACTTGCAATTTATCAAATTTCCTTTGTTTAGTATTTTAAGAAGTGGTTCTAAATAAGCATTTTTATGAACAAGTGTACAGTTGTTCCACAGAGCTATCTAAACATCTGTTTCTTTTTTTTTTGTCCCCTAAATTCCCAGTACAGACCAGGCAAGGGTCTGGGTTGAGGTGTATATGGGGTGCATTTACTGTACCTCCTCTTTCTATACAGTCAGTGTGAAGAACACAGCCTGTGGTAAGAATTGGGAGGCCTTATTTTTTTTCCTTTTATTTTTTTTATTTTATTTTTTTAACTTTTTTTAACGCCCCCTTCATCAGTGCAAGTTCCCCACCACCAATGTCCCAAATCTCCCTCCCTCCCAACCCACCCCCACCTGTACTACACACAGGCTTTCCAGTTCCCTGATTCGTGAATATGATTAAGATAGTTCTCTGTGTAGTTATTTCTATAGTTGCACTCACCACTAATTATGTTGAGCTTCATGAAGTGAGCTGGAAGTTCCAGCCCTCCTCCCATTATCTCTGAGGATTGGTGCAAAAATGACTTACATTTTTCTCAGAACCCATAGATGAGTGAGACAATTCTATGTCTCTCTCTCTCCCTCTGACTCATTTCACTCAGCATGATAGATTCCATGTACATCCATGTATAGGAAAATTTCATAACTTCATCTCTCCTGACAGCTGCATAATATTCCATTGTGTATATGTACCACCATTTCTTTAGCCATTCATCTGTTGAAGGGCATCTTGGTTGTTTCCAGAGCCTGGCTATCGTGAATAGTGCTGCAATAAATATAGGTGTGAGGAAGGGGTTTTTGTATTGAACTTTTGTGTTCTTAGGGTATATCCCTAGGAGTGGAATAGCTGGGTCGAATGGGAGCTCAATTTCCAGATTTTGGAGGAATCTCCATATTGTTTTCCATAGAGGTTGGACTAGACAGCATTCCCACCAGCAGTAAACATCTGATTCAATTGTCATAAGAACATTTATCAGTGTTGATGTCTTTTTGACCTAAGATAATGTGAAACCTTACTCATTTAGTCTGTCAAATGTATAGTCAGATTATTTCCTTTCTTCTCTAGGAAGTTTAACAAACAAAAACAAAAAAAAGAGAAGAGAGAGAAAGAGAAATAAAGAGAGAGATGGAGCAGAAAATAGAGAAGATAGAAAACAAAGGGGGTGGAAATAAATATCAATTTGATTCTGTCACTAATTTTCTCATCATTTTCACGTTTTAGTAAAAACCTAGAAAAGGTGATCACTATAGGGTATCTTATAGCCCTATAATACATTCTCTTCATAAAATTAAACAAATGGAGGAAGTAAATTGGGAAGGTTTTACAAAGTGTTACTGAGAGAGTTTGGTACATGTTAATGACTGATATCAAGAAATGATAATACTTCCCCAAAGCAATTCAAATGGTCATTTTAAGATGCAACTTTTATCAGTGAAAAAATATAAATCTTTTTTTATTTCTTTTGAAACTTAATGACTTCAAAGAAAAACTTTAAATATTATATCAGGAAAGATATATAGGCTCCAGTATACCTTCCTAAGGGACAATGAAGATGGAGGAGTAGAATTTTCAAGTATTGCTTTAAATCTAGATCAGTATGATTGTAAGATCTCTAACACTGAGGAAAGGTTATTCTATTGACTGATTTAAATGAATATAGAGGGATTAACTTAGCCTGACATTATTTTTTATATTTCAACTATGGTTTGTCATAATTCCTTTGAGATATCAATATTTTACCTGGATGTGTATATAATACATTTTTTATTCTCTTGTGACATTATTTCTGTTTTAATAATGCTAATTTTAAATAATTTTAGTAATTATTTTATTCAAAACAGAGAGTGATAAAAAGAAGCTTTCCAAATTTGTATTCTGACTTTAGCTATGCCATTACTGTTGATAGAAAGTGGTCTTAGGTTTTGCACAAATAACACTTATGTGGAATAAATATAATGCATGAATATAAATTAATATTATTTGGCCTTTAGGCTTACATCTAGCTTATCTAATTAACTTTAGTTATCACAATTTAATTTACTGAACATAGTCAGTAACTAAATATTTACTTTAATAATCATTTGAATCGAATCTATAGCCACAAATATGTTAATATGGCATATCCAGGTACAAAGTTGTTAACATTCCTATTCAATGTGATATATGATGGTATTCAACCCAGTGCCTGATATATTATTAGAACTTAGAAGATTCCTTATTTCTCAATATCAGTTGACTAGTCTATTCATGAAGCGATTCTGATACTTTTGTTCTTCAACTTGCCTAAGTTACCTGACACTGTTCTTATCCCTAAATTGATTAAAAAAAAAACATGAGAAATAATGTATTCTCTGGACTCAGAGCTAGATTCAAACAAGTAGACCTTATTGTCAACCTAGAAAGTTATCTTCTTTAGCTAATCAATATTTTCTGCTAGCTGTAGAATCCTGGGGATGTAGAGCAAATTTTCAACCTACGCAAGGATACATATGTTAGAGTTTGAATTCATGGATCACAGAATAGTGTGTGTAAGATTGGTCAAAGTTTTAAGATACAAATATATAGAAGAATTCATTGGCAATAAAATTTAAAGTAACCATCTGAATTTTGTTCAATCTGATTTATAAAAAGTTTAAAAGCTTAAAGGAACTGGCAAGCGTTATGGTCTCTGCAGTTGAACTTCATAAACGGAATTTCACAGACCTTACTAATTTTTAACAAATATTACAGCATTTAATTTTTAAGAGGTTTGTCTGACCTAAGGTTTTGAAATACCTTTATATTTGACCTAGAAGACACCTTCAGCCTAGCCTCTCTTAAAGTAATTTTGACAGAAAGTTAGCTTTGGCTGGCGGCCATACTACCATAAGTTTTGACCTTGAGTGAATTCCAATTTCTACTAGTATTTGAATAAGCGACTTTTAGGTGAAAGGAAGAGGTCAGAAAATAAAGTATTAAAGTTATCAGGATTGATTTTTATTATTTCTCATTAATTGCCTGTCCACTACCCCTACCCATTCTATTTAATATCTTATGAAATTTTCCTTAATTTGTAGGTCATTAACAATAATTTTAATGTAGGTCATGTCCCATTACAACAAATTCCAAAGACTTGTCTGAAGCAAAGTGATAGAATGGAGTTTTGTCTTGAAATAAGGGTAGCCTGGATTCCTACCTCGAGTTAATAATTAGCTCAGTAAAATTTCTATAATTTTTTAAAAAATGATAATCAGATCTTCAACATCAACATTGTTCTCTGGCTTAAAACATATTTTTTCTTTGAAAGTACATAGAAAGCTGTCAAATATTACTCACATAAATCATTACACTAATTAAATTAAGTAATTGATTTATGTATTGATATTTGAGGATCAAATATTGTTTTAATAGATGATTCCTAGAAATTATTTTTAATACCTATTGAAATGAAAATATTTATTCTTATGGAATTTTGATGATAAAATTATATTTAGAAGCCTTAAAATAATTTTATTCTATAAACTAGTCATAAGAACAAGATATCCTGCATTCTATATTTCACTAGTCTGCATTTAATATTAGTCAGAATGATTATTTCATATAAGCCAATATATTACATGTCAATTTAAATCTAGCCAATGACTTCTCTGTTGTTCAGCATTATTACACACTAACATGTTTGAAACTATTTTTTCACAAAAGACTGTACATCTTTGGGTTCCCTAATTATTATTTGTCCCTTCTACAAATGCATATTATTGTCATAAAAACTATCATAAATATATGCCTGAAATACTTTTTCCCTAAAATGAATTAATTCACTCAAGGCATTCAGGTTTTTGATCTAATGTCTTCTTCCCAAATAGATATTCTATGACCACCCTACTAAAAATGACTCACCTGTCCATGTAATTGATGTCCTTATTCTGCTTAATTGATATCCTATTCTGCTTAATTTGCATATCTTCTATGGCTCATATTATTATCTAACCCATTATATGATTTGCATATTTATTGTTTACTGTTTGTCTCTAGACACTATAATATAAATTTATCAAGAAAAGGATTTCATCTGCTTTGTTTGTTTACATGTCTTAGGTACTTCAGTGTACTAAACTAAATGGAAAATGTTCAAAAATTACTTATTGAAAGATGTGACATACTAGGGATACCACATAACCCTTTGTCATTATATGTTTAATTTTCCAGCTTATTCTTGTGACCACCCACACAAGGAAGAAAATAGGACTATAATAATAATAATATATTATATATAATAATATAATGAAGCAATCCAATACTTTTAAACACAAAATTCATTATCTTGAACACTCTTTTGATTTATCTTTATAAATGGACTTAATAAGATTTTTTTGTATGCTTGTTTTGGGGCCACATTCAACTGTTATTAAGGCTTATTCCTGGCTCTCTGGTCAAGTGCTTACTCCTTGCTCTGTTCTCAAGTACCTAAAGATGCTCATGGGACCATAGCTGGTGCTAGAAATAGAATCTTATCAGCTACATGCAAGAAAAAGAGCATTAAAATTGTATTATCTCTTTGAACCCAAATAACATTTTCTTCATGTTAGGTCTACAGAACCTGACTATATTCATGTCTTAGTATTTTTGCACTACAATCTGCAAATATAATTTCATGTTCTGTAAAAATCAAATCAAACTTTAACAATAATTTCATTGACTTATTTTCCAGAATTATGTCAAGAAATCAATCAGATCATTACTTGTTTTTTATGTATCAATATACTGCTATTATTCAGAGATTGATGAATAACTTTATCCCTTCCTACTTATTCAAATATTTCAGTTGATAGTAAACTAATGATTTTAGTATATAGAAAATAACTGACACAACTGTTGAGCTCATAACATATTGTTTGGGTTATGAATATCTTTGCTTTTATTTCAAATATGAAATATTGAAGATAAATGTCCAAGAATCATGAACATATCTAGTAAGAAGAAATCTGATGTCTACCCCAAGATTATTTCAAGTTTAGCTCCATGCTCTGAAAGTTGCTGCCTTTTAATTTGTACTTTATGATGAGAACTGTTCATTGATCCCTTCATTAGCATTAATTCATTGGTGGGGACTGAGAGGTTCATGGTTTAACTACAGACTTTGGCATTTTTCAAACTCTGTTTTGTCCTCAAATTTCCAAACAGAAATCAAGGTAAATACTAATGAGAGCAAAACTAAAGAAACATAATTTGTCTTATATAAAAGTTCATAATTCCTAAAATTACATCTATTTTTATATCTATTTTATACTTTAGCAATAGAGGAGCTTGTAATAGTGCCATACAAGAGCATGAGGTGCATTTGAATAGTCATTGTACAATGAATGAATATTAGACTATTTTTAATTCAGTCCCTCAGTAACTTAATTTTCAATATCTTCTGTTTCTCTCTGCCTCCATCCCATCCCCAAGTAATGAAATTCCTAAAAGTTTATTTAACATATTTTTGTTTTTTACTTATTTGGGAATCATGCTAAGGAATAAGCTCTAAGTCTGTGCTTAGGGGAGATACAGTTTGAAGGCAGGGGTATCTATCATGTCAGCAATTCGGACCACAGTTAGAAGATGCAAGGCAAGCATCTATACCAACTCTGGCTTCTGCTAAACATTTTTAAGTAAAATTTCCTATTTAGAAGTTCTGAGGAAGAGAGGGAGGGGATAAGTAAGAGAGAGTAGAACATGATCAAGAGGGAGTGAGGTACACATCCTAGAGTGAAAGTACATTTCTCAAGAGGGGATATTCAATATTGTAAATGAAGGGGTATCATGCATATCACGTTACCTCCTTTCAGAGCCCAGTTCTCCGGAAGAGTGAATATTTACAACTATCATTATCATAGTGATTCCTTCTTGACCAGTGTCTAAAAGACAAAAAAGGAAAAGAGTGTGTGTTTGTCTGTAAGAAGAGAGAGAGAGAGAGAGAGAGAGAGAGAGAGAGAGAGATCAGCCTTATAAATAATAAGGGGAAATTCAGCAGGAAGAGTATGAGGGGGGAAATGGGAAACTGGTAACAGGAAATATGCAGGAATGGTTGTTGGGTGGATATTGGACCTTGTATGACTAAAAATCAGTCATGAGAAATTTTGTAACTGCATCTTACAGTGATACAATTAGGATTTTAGTTAAAGGAAAAGATATTAAACAAAATAATTAAATTTTTAAATTAATTTTTAAAGGATGGGTGTTGGTGTAGGGTAGGTGTTTGACATTGTATGGTTGAAATTCAGTCATGAACAATTTTGTAATTCAATTAAAATTTGTTCTAAAAAGTTATTAAACAAAATAATTCACTTTTAGGAGGAGGGGAGATATAGGTGACATGTACTGTATACAGGAACTGTATACCCAGGCAACACATGTGATACCTGCTAACTATGTTTTCTCAGATTTTAATTTTTCTTGCTTTCAATGTTCAACCTGAAATTTCTCCTATTTATCTTGTCTTCTGTAAGCATGACTCAGATGAAATGCACTCTCTGATTTTTTTAGAAATATTAAAATGCTGTACACAAAATGAAATTTAAAAATAAACCTAAATAAATATCATTGGATGGCAATATTATGTCATATATGAATGGTATCTTTGAGCCCTTTATCTGTTTGCAGAAACATAACTTTTGGGGGTAAAAACACTTTTTTTATTTTTTGCCCCTTCACTTCTTTATATCTGGGTATAAAATAGTTTTACTCCTAATGCTCTGAAGGTGATTATCAACATCATTCTGCACATTTCCTAAAATTTCTTTATTCCCTTCATTAGTCTTTAAAAGTTTCATTATTTGCTCCCTTACCAGAGTATATTTCTCTAGAAACATTATATGGATATTATCCAGGTGTGTGAATTCCAGGGTTTTGGCGATTGGCCAGTTTGAACAATTAGTTAAAATTCTCGTTTAGTTTTAACCAGATGTTAGAGTCCTCATTTCCTGACCTAAAAGGCTTTTTCAAATCATGAAGAAATTTAAATACTTGTCCCATTCTTTTTCTGAGCTAGCTACACCTTAGTGCAACTTAATATGGTCTGATATTTAGCTTGTATATATAATTAATGAGGTTTATACAACATTTGGAATAAATCAGACCTAGGAATGCTTTAAATATAAGAAAGCAAGCATTAATTAGCAAATATTTATACATTATATGTCTACTGACTTTAAATCTCCTTTTGCCAGGTTTTTAGTTGAAATTTTAATGATTAAAGAGATTGGTGCATGAATTTTCAAGTTTTTTAAATGCTAGGCATTCATATCTTCTTAATTAAGCCATAATCTTTTTAAAGATACAGATTCTACCTACTTTGCCAGTCACTGCTTCTTATAGTATATGTTCTAAATTATGAAACGATGTCATTATGTATGTTTAAAAAATTTTAAAGAACAGAGATTAATTGTTTACTTCAATAACATTCATTCAGATCATGATCACCAACATTTAGTAATTTTTTTGTTTAGCTTAATATGTTTTGTATTCTATTTCTCATAGACATTAAAGAAATAAAATTAAAGTTACCACTGTACCCTTACTAACCATTGAAATTATAAATAGTGTAAATGTCAAAAGCCTAAGATAGCTAATGATGGGCAAAGTCTGCTTCTAAGAATTCTGAATAGTCAGGGACAAGTGTGATGGGTAGGATAGAGCTAAGGGAGTTGAAAAGAAATCTTTGTAAGTCTGAGTAACACTGCTGGTGGCAATGTCAACTGGTCAACCTCTTTGTTTTTTGTTTATTTGGGGACCACACCCATTAGAACATAGGACTTACTCCTGGCTCTGCTGTTACCACAGCTGACAGTGCTAGAGGATGCAGAGGGCTAACCCCAAGCTGGCTGAATGCATGGCAGACACTCTACCCACTATACTATTGCTCCATCCTTACTCTTTGAAAAACTGTGCGGACACCTCTGAAAAGACTAAGAATTGAGCTTCCATCTGACCCAGAAATTCCACTTATTGGCATCTATTTTAAGGGCCCAAAATCTTCATTCATAAGAAACATTTATACTTTTTTTGTCTATTGCAGCACTGCACATAATGGGCAAAATATGAAAACAACCCAAGTTTACAAGAACAGATGACTTCATAAAGAAACTATGGTATAATATATACAGTAGAATGCAACTTTGCAATGAGAAAGAATACAATCATATAATGTACTGCCTCATGGATAGTTCAGAAATGTGTCATACCTAGAGAAGTTAGTCAAGAGGAAAAGGGCAGACACAAAATAATGTATCTCCTATGTGGAATATTAAGGAACATGCTACAGGAATAACAAAATAATCAAAAGCAACCAAACATGAGGGTTGCCCTCTAGAACTGAGCTTTTTCTTACCATTAATAATGTTATAATTGAATGTTATAATTAAATAACCATGAGATGCACAGTTACAAAGTTGTTCAGGAGGTTCATTCATACAATTTTTAGAACTGAGCTTACTATAGGACAGGGATTGAGTGGGAAAATTCTGCAACAACGGTGGAGTACACAACACTTTGGTGTGGAATATTGTATGCATAAAATCCTATCATGAGAAGTATAAATGATAGAGCCTAAAATGGTTCTTAAAATTTTCAACATAGGAGCTGGAGTGATAGCACAGCAATAGGGTGTTTGCCTTGCACGTGACTGACCCAAAACAGACCTGAATTCGATCCTCGGCATCCCATTTGGTCCCCCTTGCCAGGAGTGATTTCTAAGCAATTTCTGATTTTTTGGCCACTGGGTGTGACCAAAAATATTTTAACATAAAAAATTGATAATGAATAGATATGTAAATAACCCGCAAAATATTATATATTTAGATATATATGTATATAAGTACACAAACTAGATACCATTAATGCTCCTGCTCCCTGTATCTCTAGCAATTGTTGAAACCAAATGCTTAGGTCTTTCAAATAAAGCCTTTGGACTGCTGATGTTCTGTGTCTAGATAAAAGTGAGTTCAATATTTCTTTATTAATTTTAATGGTATAACAAGAATGTGTATCATTTTGACATAAAGAGCTCAAAGTTACTACGCAAGCACTCTTCCATTAATCTTTAAAATATATTTGCTGGGTGAGCAGCCAACATAATCCTGCCTAAACAGATAAGAAACCAGAGAGCTGGCGATAAGGTGACTTGTTTAAAGCTGTACAACAAATCAGGGATAGAGACAGAACTCAGTTCTCAGTTCTGCTCTGGGCCGGAAATGTCTTTGCAGAAAGCTGAGGGTTGGAGACTATAATTTTCATTTATAATAAGGACTCTTTCTAAAGAATTCTGGAAAATTCAAATGATATTTGGAAATTTCAAAATATAGTTCTATACGTGCAAAGAACCATATATTTTTGTCCCATCAGTATTGTTGAGTTGTATCCCTGGTTGATATATCATCAGTTTTTAATTATCTAAAGAATAATTATCCATTTGTAGCTTATCCAGACCCTTTTCCTCTCTTGCTTTTTGCCTTTGGACCATTTCATTGCTCATTATTATTTGTATCAGAGTATAGATATGCTATTTAGCTGATGGGTCCTATTTTAAAAAATTTGCTGGGAATAGATGCTACTTTAAAATATCATAGCATATGTAAAAATTCGTGATGATCCTGATGTCTAATCCAGCCACACCTGAACTCGAACCACGCATACCTTGAACTCAATAACATATAAAATGTACATCATTCGCCATAGGGAGATTCACGTTTCACCTAGTACCTTCCATATCTCCTTTAATTTAGTATTTGGTGCTTACTATCAGAGCTCATTGAAATTTGACAAAAGATGCAATCATCTGTCTGTTAAATTCTGACAATGCTCAGGCTTTGGAACCCTGCATTTCCCCACCCCTCAGAAAGCATCCTCAATAAATACATCTTACATGTATTAAGGAATAAGTGAAAGGTGAGCTTGTTCCATATTATTTGTGGGTTGGTGGATAATATATGGCAATCAGCATCCTGCCACCATTCCAGCCTCAAGGATTCTCCCTGGTTCAAGAACTGGTGCTGGTGGTGGCAGATTAGTAAGAGGTGATGATTGCCTCATGAATCAGGGTGAAGCTTCCCACAGGTGACAGTTAGTTTGATCTTCCTCGTCACTCGAGGAGGTTATATATCTTTTGTGATTATCACTCACAAGGATATCCTTGAAGGAAAACGAGGCTGCCTCACCAAAACACAACTAAATGAAACAAACAGGAAGGAACAGTGACAGCATTGGAGGCAATAGCGAAGAATCTTAGAATCTTCACAAATAAAATAGAGTTTGTGAATTCTCCCTGCTGTGGCTCCAAGCCCTATTCCTAGAGCTCTGCTGACCACATCAAAACAATGCTGCTGCATAAGCAAGGGAATAAACAAAGCAAAGACCCATTAGCTCTGTTTCCATTAGACACGCAGAGGGTAAAAAAAAGAAAATCAATAAGAAGCAAACAGAAGATAAAATTGATAGGAAAGAAATGTTAATTTTAGAGCTTTAAAATGAGGCATTGCAAACAATGGCATGCAATAAAATCTTAAAAACTATTTTTAAAACTTTCAAAATCATTTACATGGGGAAAAGAACTCTAGCAGGAACATATACAGCATATTAAACTTTAGTGCATTTTTAATGACTTGTCTTAAACAAATTATGCATGAGATAGATTACACATCCCTCACCCACTTAACAAAAAGGCATGTGCATGAACAAAAAACAAAACCAGGTGGCTTTTAAAAAGAAATTAAGTGTATACTTGGTGACTGATTGGGAGAAATGCCAAGTGATGTGAAGGACCTCATAGAATGGAGTTCCCTTGAAAGAAGCTAGATTGATGGGCTTTTCAGCAGACTAGAGGTAGAACAGCATGAATGATACTAGTGTCCTCTTTGGGATTCCAGCCTAGAAATGTCCTCAGCAGACAGGGTGGGGAACAGAGTGAACAAGAATTCTGGGATCATGAGGCTTAGATTTCAGTCTTAACCCCACTATACCCTTAGACAAGTATTTTAACTTACCCATCTTTTTGCATTTCTTAAATAGACATAATAACAAGTATGCTGCCTTATCTTTCTAACTTGAAGCCAGGCCTAAACTCTGGTATTTTCAAAAGCCACAATGTATCATAATGTATAAGCAGGTTCAAAAGCATTGGTTTATATAGTATTAGCTCTGAAAGATCAGAATGTTTATGAATCAACCAGAATAGTGCTAGCACATAGATAGCACATAGATAGTGCTAGCACAAAGTGAGCAAGGCTCGCTTTGACAATTTCTGATTCAACAGATGTGAGTGCAGAAGAAAAATTTGTGTGTGTAACAAATAACCAGGAAACTCTCGTGGTGCTGGAGTTGAGGCCACATAATGAAAATTTATGATTCTAGAATGGTCCACAGAGTTGCAGGATCATTCTGATCTGGTACCTGACTAATCTCAGATATCACAGTGAATACTGGAACTCTTATCTTATTTTTGAAAAGTTCTATAGGATTTTTATGCTCATTCTATTTATAGTTCATTCATGGGGGGGGGGGCAAACCCAGTGACACTCAGGGGTTATTCCTGGCTATGCACTGAGAAATCAATACTGGTTTGAAGGGGAGGAACCATTTGGGATGCCGAGGAATCAAATCATTGTCCATCCTAGGCGAGCACAGGCAAGGCAAACGCCCACTGCTCCGACCCCTTGTGGTACATTCTTAAAGAACACCTTTGAATTATAAAATCAACTTTAAAATAATATAGAAATATGACATAGGATAATAGTTTAACAAAAGAATGGTGTGTTGTGTAGCAGTGCTGGGTTCATAATATAAGAATAGAGGTACATCTTTTACATGTGGAAGAATCTGGTTATTTCCCCGGTATCACATATCTCCTGAGTACTGCTAGGGTGACCCGGCTAATTCCCAACACTTAAGTGCCTGAGCAACACCATATTCCTGTATGTTAACCATCTAGTCTATCCTTGAGTTCTTCTTGGGAAGACCCTAATACAAAAAGAAAAGAACCTCAATCAAAACAATAAAAATAATCCAGGTTCTTACTGTGACATTTCCTCCAAGAAGTTCTCCTTGTGGAGCTGAACATATGAGCTAACTAGAAATGGCCCAAGAAAGTCAATGACAACAGGATCAAACTATAACAAACACAAAATGGACCTGTTGTACTAGTAGATCAGGAAGCTGAGGGTGGAAGTATGGATGTATATTGGGAACTCTGGTGAAAGGAGGTCAAAATTGACAGTGGGAATGGCCCTAATTCACTGTCACTATATGCTTGAAATACAGTGTGAAAGTCTTACAATGGTCAATAAAAACATTTAAAAAGAAATTATTGTTATCAAGCAGGACACTCACCTTCACTACAATGAATGCCAGGTATCAGGGTTCTAGTGTTGGTGTGTTTTAACTATGAATATTAATTTTGTTTTCTTATTGTATGGTTTTCAACTCAGCTCTTCCCTGTTCTCTTTAGTAGCATCCCAGAGAAATTCATTTTAAATTTTGCTACAGATATGCTTGCTTTTTATCTAATTTTAAACTTGGTGGTAGTGAATTTTGATCAGAAACAAAGTAAGCTGAAAAATCAAATTAAAAGATGCAATAGTGCTTCCATCAGGGACTTCCTTTAGGGTAAGGAGTTCCAGGGTTAAATGTCAATGGTACAATATCAGCCTAGCATGGCAACAACCCCTTCATTCAAACAAGGCTTCCATTACGTGAAATACAAATCGGAGCACCGGCATCACATTTCTGAGATTTATTTGACCATTTAGAAAAATTCTTCTTGTAGTTCCTCTGATAACATCACTGGCAATACAAAGCTGAACAGTTCAAATCAGATTTCATCTCTACTATATAGTGGTTTGGTGTTTGAGGATGAACTTACAGACTATTACATTTATATATAAAAAAAAAACAAAGACAAATATACAACATAAAACAATTCAAGCTCCAAAAGCTTTATATTAGCTTTTTTGAAAAGAACAGCTACTAGAAGAAAAAAGCAGTGAAGATTAAATCTTTTAAGATTCAATTTGTCTATCCTGCCATTTTAAACTTAACCTTGCCTGAGACTTAGAATTATGACTTTAAGTTTACAACTAAAAAATAAAAAGCAAACAGCTGCCACTTTAGTGATAGGTTTTGCAGTCAAATCAGCAAGAAACTAATCTAATTTTTATAACTCCTTCCAATAAGGAATACCAATAATAGAAGTAGATGACAATAGGGAATGTACATATTTAACTATGTAAATATTTTATGTAATATTTACATAAATGTACATAAATGTACATATTTAACTATGTAAATATTTTATGTAATAGCTTTCTTACAGGGTGAAGACATAGTTTGAAAAATTATATACTATTACACCATAAGAGATATTTTAGGTCTGAATCATTTTTTACCCTTACACTTTTTATCTTACCAACAATTTTAAGATGATCATCTTATTATAATAAATATAGTCGAGAATCCAGTTACATGTCTTTAATGTACAATTACATATACATACAGAACATACATATATATTTCAGGTTTAACAAAAAACTTTTCTTTTTCAGGAGTTATTCAGCTTTACTTCATGGCCCTAACTGCCATGTGCATTACTCCACATAGCTTCTAAACTAAGCAGCCTCTCCTAGCTGCCCTCCAAGACCCCTGCTGCCTCTGCTTTCTCACAGAAAACATTTTTTCACACAAACAAATCAGAACTCTAAGTACCCTACAAGAGAAGGCTTTCTCCAAATTCTGGTTGTTCTGCCTAAAATTGAATGGACACAGTAAAAACCATTTAATAGAAACACTAACTTTGAATGTTACTTATTACAGTCATCTTGTTTAATCTCTTCTTAACTTCCTTAGTTATTTTAAGTCTAGAAAACAATTTCTCATGTAAGAAAAATAATAGACAAAACACCACCCAAAGAAGAGAATCTGAGATCATGTCCCTTCTGTGTTCCCTCCTTTGTTCTCCACAAGAATCTCATTACCAAACAGCACCATTAAAGGTGGTTCTCATCTCTACTAACCAAACATTTATATTCATCAGCTATGATAGAAGTTTGCATTAAAGGTGTCTATGTATCTGAGGTTATTTCTCAAATATACTTACTTGTTCAACAAGTATTTAAGTAAGCAGTAAGTGCGGTTTTTTTGCCCTTTCTAAACCAATGAGTTATGAGAAAGCACTCAAAGAAAGTATGAAGATTGAGTACTAAGATCAACAGATGGCACATTAATGCTACAGAATTTCCCTGTGTTTCAAATCTGCCTCTCTTAATTTTCATTTATTTTTTTCTTACTTTGTTTTATGAGATTGCATAGACTTTTCACCTATATATGTATATGTATATGTATATATATAGAGAGAGGGGGGGGCACACAAAGACTTTATTAAAGTCAGGGGGAATGAAGTATATTCTTGCGTGCTAAATCAAGACATAAAACTGCATTTAGCCAAATGAGAAAACAATAGCATTATTAAAACCATTTATGATCTTAATATATTTTAAGTACTTGAGATAAATTCTATACCATTTTTTCATACATTTAGTTTAGCAATATTTCCCTAAAATTATTTTAAAGAAGAAAGAGGTGATATTTTAAAGCATATTTTGGAAATAACCAACGTATACTATAAAGACTTACGAAATAAATCATACCACACTTGCCTCTTTCATCCATTTCAAACATTGGTCTCAAAACAGAGATATTTTTAGACGTTAAGTAAACATTAAATTGTCTTTGAGGATTTTCTAAGCACCTGGGATTTCTCAAGTAATATTTCATGCAAAATTAAATGAAAGGATACTACAAGGAAATACTCTCATACATTATGTGTTTGAAAATCAATTCCACAACTCAGGGAGCTGTTTTGTTTTCTGAGCAGTTGGTGTAAAGTACTACATAATTTGAACATTCATCTATTAAAACTTGCATGCACATGCCTAACACTGATTTTTCCAAAATACGTGATAACGCATATTGCTTATTAGAAGGTAAGACTGAGCTCCTAACAGTCCCCTCGGGATGTCTCTCTCATCTCCTTCTCTCCAACTGTGTTATTCTCTGTATTCTCTTTCCTAGCCTAAAAATGTTTTATGAATTATTTTAAATTTGAGAATGTGTATCAGATTTAATCCAAAAAGAAGAAAAGAAGATAGTACTATTTACACATTTCTAGAAGCTGGCAGAAAGATAAATCCAGTGTGACAAATCTCTGTGGGCTCTTAAGTGAATTTTGTTATGGAAAACACACAGAAGGCATGCCTAATGAGAATGTAGGGTGAATTCTAGGCTTTGAGAAATGGAATGTTATTTATAAAGTAGGTGGGATCCAAAAGGCATGTCTTTAAGGACTTAAACACTGAGATCCCCAAGCTCTGTACTTAGACCTAGACATGACATGGAACAGAAAATGTAACCACACATTTTACAGGACAATGCATATGCCTTTAAAGTCTTCAAATTGGCCTATGGTTCAGGGGTTAGAGCACCGATCTTGTCAAGTCTTCACATTTTTTATTTTACAATATGCTAATTCAAAATTGTTAAAGGAAAATAAAATTCCATATGGAAAGTGTTCTCATCTAGGAGTCAAACTCTTAGATTCAAATCATGTTCTATCATCTAGGTTCTTTGTCTATAAAAACATGTGAGTTTCAATGAGAAAATAAATTGGAAAGAAATTTTGAAGTCTAAGAACTTTAGTCATGTGAGATGATACCATCATTAAAAACTAGGAAAATCATTATGAGCATTGAGAAATTCTGTCATTAAAATTGTCCCATGACTAGAACCAGGTCTCAACCAATCCAGGAAAAGCTGTTAGTATTAACTTCATGGCTAAGGGAAAAAATACCAACACAAAGAAGAGCTTCAAAAGATAATCATATCCTGAAGAAGCTTTACTCTCTTCCATCAAATTGAATATTGCTGATAGACAAAGATTTTGTTCATCTCTGTATCCCCAGCATCCTGCATAGTTATTCCTCAACAAATGATGGTGAAAAAATAAAATGAGATCTCTATTATAATCAGATATCTGTTTTAGGCACTATGCTAGATACATGCTTCAAAAACAGAAGCACAGGGACTGGGAATATAGAACAGACAAGGTTTTTCCCTTGTACATGGCTAATCCAGGTTCACTGCCTATCATCCATATAGCCCCCGAAGATGGCCAGGAATAATTTCTGAGTGCAAATCCAGTAGTAACCCTTGATAATCAGGTCTTGCTCGAAAATAAAAACAAACAAAACCAAAAGCAAATCCTTCACCTAAAGGTGGTTTCTTAGGACTTTAACTTTTTTTTGGATGTGGGAGCTGGTTAAACAGCAGAGCAAAGGATGGAGCAAAAGGTTA